>LPNX011061594.1:538012-552819 GCA_001517045.1 Pseudotsuga menziesii | reverse complement strand
ATGCCTTCAATGTACCAAGGGGTTCCTTATATAGCTTCACAAGGGATAATGAAGGGTCGAATCCGAGTGATCTCAAGGCATATGGAAGGCCAAGAGTCAAATGATTCGGATCCATGTCAAGGAAAACTCCAAAAGGATTTGGACTTATGCACACATTCCGATGTACACGGATATAGGGGTCAAACTCACGTATGTACGCGGTTATCGGGGAAAAATCTGCGTATATCATCTTTTATATAGTTTTTTAGGGATGATCAAGGTAACATCAAAGGATAAAATATGGTCCATGGGGTCTAAAGAGTCTGCAGCAAGATAGGGGAAGGCCATACAAAGTGTGATTCACCTGCAGTGGTGAAATCCACTATAACAAGAGAATCAAGAGTTTCATGTGAAACTGGAAAATGATGTTGATACGCCCGTTAATCCCTTCCCAAGGGAAGGAATGTTTGTTGAGGGGAATATGGAAAATATTTCTACTACCATCCCTATCAACATCTCTATAAATCCTGACATTGTGGAAAATATCCATATCAGTGCAAACTGCTCTCCTAAGGAGATTGCTATTTATACCGCCTTGTTTAAGGAATTTCGCGATGTTTTTGCCTAGTCATATGAGGAGATGCCAGGAATTGATCCATCTATAGTGGAGCATGAGATCCAAACATACCCTAATGCTAAACATGTTCAACAAAATTTGAGACCTGTTAACCCACGTAAAGCAGCGGCAGTGAAGGCTGAAGTGGAAAAACTACTAAAAGTCAGTTTTATTTATCCCATAGCTTTGACGGAATGGGTATCTAACCCTATTCCTGTTGATAAGAAGCAAGGAACCATACTCGTCTGTACTGACTTTAGATATTTAAACAAAGCCTGTCCTAAGGACAACTATCCTACGCCATTTATAGACCAAATTATTGATGCTTGCGCGGGAAGTGAAGTTTTTTCGTTTATGGATGGTTTCTCTGGATATAATCAAATTCAAATAAAATTGGAAGACCAACATAAAAGTCCTTTCATTTGTCCTTGGGGTACCTTCGTGTACAAGAAAATTCCCTTTGGATTGAAAAATGCCGGGGCTACCTTTCAGCAGGCAATGAATTTTTCCTTTCATGATATTAAAGCCATTGTCAAACCCTACCTTGATGATCTGCCTGGACATTCTCCTAAGAGGATTGAACATCCAGATCACTTGCATTTGATATTTCAACGATGAAGATACTATAAAATTCACTTGAATCCCCACAAGTGTGCATTTTGTGTCGAGTCAGAGAGGTTTCTCAGATTCATTATTTCTAACAGAGGCATTCAGGTGGATCCGCTAAAAGTTGAGGCCATTGTAAATCTGCCTCCTCCTCGTTCTATTAGGAAGCTTCAGAGCCTGCAGGGAAAGTCCAATTTTCTTCGATGTTTCATTGTGAACTATGCCATTTTTACTAAGGGCTTCATGCACCTGCTAAAATAGGACACACCATTTGTATGGGATGAAACTACACAACTCGCTTTCGAGGCATTGAAAAAGGCTTTGTTTTCGGCACCATTATTGCATCCACCAGATTACTCTAGGGATTTTATATTGTATTTGGCTACGTCTGAGTCGACCATAGGGGTAGTCCAAGTCCAAGAGGATGACAAGCTCCAAGAGCATGTCATTTACTATCTTAGTCGTGCTTTAACCAGACCTGAACTTAGGTACTCCCATGTCGAGAAGTTGGCCTTAGCAGTTGTTTATGTTGTTCAGAGGTTACGTCACTACATCTTACTAAGGACTACAATGGTGGTGGCAGATGTTAATCCTTTTCAATATGCTTTGTCCCGATGGATAGTTGGATGCAAATTCAACAAATGGATAGTCATTCTCCAAGATTTTGACTTGGATTTTCAGTCCACCAAATCCAAAAAATCCTTAGTTTTTTATGAGCTTATTGCAAAATTTCCAGTAGATGAAGATGTAGCTATTGAAGAAGACTCATTCCCAGATGAGTACATTTTTATGATTTCCACCTCTGATCCCTGGTATGGAGATATACTTATCTATCTCGAGACTTTGAAGTATCCTGCAGCTTTTGTCGTGGGAAGAATGACGTAAACTACGCCTACATGCCAAGAACTACCTCATCATATGAGATACTTTATACCGTAGGGTGGTAGATTCCATTTTGCATCGATGTCTTACCCACAAGGAAGTGGAGATTGTCCTAAATGATGCCCATAGTGGAGCGTGTGGGGGGCATTTATCTAGGTTAGCAACGGCTCAGAAAATATTACGTGTCAGTTATTTTTGGCCCACAATCTTTATAGAGTGTGTGGAAGTAGTGAAGTGTTGTCACCCTTGTCAGCTTTATACCAGAAAAATGCGGTCACATCCCGCTCCGTTATTTCTCGTCATCTCAGTGGGCCCCTTCATGAAGTGTGGGATTGATTATGTGACATGTAACCCAGCCTCGGCTGGGGGGAACAAATATATCATTGTCGTTGTGGACTATTTTACAAAATGGGAAAAGGCAATGCCCACCTTTAAAGTCGACAGGGAAACTGCAGCTTTCTTCGTGTTCAATCAAATTATAGCACGATTCGGTATACCCAAAGTGATTTTCACTGACCATGGCAGTCATTTTAAAAATAGAATGATGACTGAACTTACCACTATGATAGGATTTATACAAGAACATTCATCTTCATTCTATACTCAAGCAAATGCTCAGGTCGAGGTTGTTAATAAAACTTTGAATACTATCCTCAAACGTACTATTAATGTACCCCGTTCCAACTGGCATATCATGCTATATCCTGCACTTCGGGCATATCAAACTAATGTAAAAACTGCTACAGGGTTTTCACCTTTCCAACTCGTCCATGGAGCGGAAGTTGTTACCTCGATTGAATGTGAAATCTCGTCTTTAAGAATTGTTATTCATGTGTTACCTAATATGACTAAGCTTGAAGAACGTCTATTACATTTAGAACGCCTTGATGAACAGCGTAGAGATACGCTGACAATAAACCAAGCTCATAAAAATAGGGTCAAAAGGCAATATGATAAATCGGTCAAGCCTCGAATTTTCTCTGAGGGAGAACTTGTTTTTCTCTGGGACCAAAACAAAGAACCCCTGGGGGCAGGAAAGTTCAGGTCTATGTGGTTAGGACCTTATATCATGTCAAAAGTGTTAAAGAAGGGTGCATATGAATTGATATATTTCGATGGGAATAAGCTAGTTGAGCCTAGAAATGGGCTCTACCTGAAAAAGTACTATGCTTAGGCTTAGCACTTTTTCTTTTATTTTATTGTATGTATTTTTATGTACACTAGTTCATCAGTTTGTGTTTTTTATCCCATCTACTGGTTGTTTCAGATGTCTTCCAAGAGGTTCGTATGTTTTCTTGATGGCACTAGTCGCCACACTTGTAATTTAGCTTCGGCTGCATGGGTCATTTATTCGCCCTCAGGACAGTTAGTTGCCTCAGGAGGCACTTGCTTAGGTCCTGCTTCCAATAATGTGGCTGAATATAGGGCCGTCATTGAGCTTCTATGGGATGCTTTATCACATCGTATCACTCAACTGGAAGTCCGGTTGGACTCTCAATTGGTGGTTTCCCAGCTCAATCGGGCTTATTAGGTGCGGAACCCTATTCTATTACATCAGTTTATGCAAGTTAGGTTATTGGAAAGACATTTTGAGTTCATTACATTAAATCATATTCCAAGGAATCAAAATTCATTAACTAATGCATATGCTAATTACATCTTGGATTGGCATTTAACACATCTTACATAAAAAGTATACAGCAAACACATAAAAAACATTTGTAAATAAACCGGAAAAATATATGTGTGTGTGTGTGTGTGTGTGTGTGTGTGTGAATATCTGTCCATATAGATAGGTCGAGTCTCTGATCCTCATATCCAGTCATAACCATATAATATACAAAAAATATACAAAATATCGATCTAAGTCCATCAAAATGCCCCTGGGTCTAAGCTTGAACACCTGGTCACTTAGACCACCCTCGTCCTTTCAGTCACCCTGTACTCTGGATTTTTTAGCCTCCTTGGCTTCAGCAGCCTCAACAACATCTATGTATACCAGTACTTCTCTGGCTACCCACCTCAAAAGGCATATCCAGATATGTGGTACACCAACCACGAACTCCTACATGATGGCTGGGATGTGCTCAATTAGTAAAGTAGGTACTCTCTGGGTAAGTCCAGCTAGCTTCCCCTCAAGAACCCTAATCAATCCCTGGTCCTCTCCCAAGATAGAATGCACATACATGCATGGATTCCCTTCAGGGAAGACTGGTTGTTATAGCTGATTTTACCACTCCAGATAAATCAGACTTTGTATGGCCTTCCCCTGTCCCGCTGCAGACTCCTTAGACCCCATGGACCATTTTCTGTCCTTTGATGTTTCCTTGATCATCCCTAAAAACATGTGAAAAATTCTATACGCGACTTTTAATCCCTTAATCGCGTATATACGCGGGTTTGACCCCTAAAACCGCGTACATCGAGATGTGTACAAAAATCCAAATCCTTTTGGAGTTTTCCTTGACATGGATCCGACTCACTTGACTCCTCGCCTTCCCTATGCCTTGAGATCGCTCAGATTATACCTTTCATTACCCCTTTGAAAAACTATATAAGGAACTCTATGGTACATTGAAGGCATATGAGAGAATTGACAGCAAAGAAACTATAGTCCATTGTTGACGGAACTTATGCTTGAGTCTGCATCCCTTTGTCCCTTGCAGCACTAGTGTGTTCTTCCCAAGCTTGCCTTTTGCTTGTGAGCTTGCTATTCAGAGATGGAGGATTGAGGTGGTGGAGGCCCAAGTGAGGGATTCAGTTTCTCCGGTTTGCAGACGTGTCGTCAGAGGTTGTATATATTGTAATCTTTGATTCATATTAATAGAAATATCTTTTCCTATCCAATAATGTGTGTTTGAATGAATATTTTATCCATGGGATTATTTCAAATGCTTATAAATTGTTGATTATATATGCTAGAATAGATCTAACACCATGATATATAGTATGCTTGTATTGTTTACTTGTTGTTGAGGAAGTAATTTATCAATCCAAGATGAAGTTGGAAAGCTCAACGGGGATCTACTTCAACCATCTGGAATAAGGTATGAGGTCTGATCCTTTAGTGTTAGATATTTACTTTCTATTGCATATTGGAAAAGATTGATTTTTGGTGTCAAGTTGTCTGTCGTGGTACCCCAAGCCACAGGAATTTCTCTCTGTAACAGAATTGGTGACTCTGCTGGGGAGTTCCTAGTAGTTGTCCTTTGGGGGTTCTTCTATCGGCATTCAACGAATTTGAATTGCTCTTTCTCTCTTGTTTCTGTGTCGGGTCTGGGAGCATGTTTGCCTGGTAGTGTCTGATTGGTGTAAAGTTTGTCTTAGCTTGTCTATTTTCCTTGATTTTATGCACCTTTCTCCCTGTACGTGAGTTTTTAACTCACAATCACGTATACATGCGGGTTTCTCTGCAATTTCAGCGTATACACACGGGTTTACTACGAACAGTCACGTATACCCTTAGTTTTGCCTTTTAGTGGGATTTAAATGGTTGTTGGGTGAAGTTTGATGATTGCTGAGTCTCCTTTGGCACTACCTGAGTCTGTTTATACCTCTGTTTCTGACCAGGATAAATTTGTTTTTTAGAAAGGTTCCTGTCATGGCATTTTCGATTTTTTGTTTGGGATTAGTGCATTAGAGTTCTTTTACCTTAGTGCTTTGCTTGAGTGTTTTCTGAGTGTGCTTGCAGATTCTAGGGGTTGTAGAATCATTCTTTTGTTTTTTGTATCTCATTGTATTTCAAAAAATACAAAAACATTTGCTTATCATTATGCATTGCATTTTGCATTTTGCATTGTACTTGCACTATATTTGCTTTGGATTACTAGTTAGGGCTTCATATAGGAAAACTTGCATTCATCATTTGAAGAAAAATTATGCATTTCACGTAGTAGCATACCCTATTTTCATGGACACAATGCATTTGCATTGATTGTTAGGTGTGCATTTTAATTCATGTTGTGTCATAACACCATTAGTTGCACGGTCATATCCCTCTTTTGAGTAATAAAACCAATTAAAATCAACGCTAAATTAAAATGAACTACACTCTTTTCTTTTCTAGAGTGCACCAACAAGCTTAGGTTTTAGGGTCTTGGAATAGTTCATTGTAAGTAAATTCTCCAAGACCACTAAACAACAACATCTATGTGTCTATCCAAGTGAGTGTGTGAAATCGTTGGTATAACCAGTGTTTCTCAGGATCCTCCTCTCAAAAGGGAGTTAAGCACGAGGCAATGTGAGCGGTTATTGATTGGGATGACCCCTAGTCATAACTGAGTAGCACCGGAGATATTTCTAGGATTGTATTTATATCTGGGGGCTCTTTCGAGAGTTTCAGGCTTTGCTACCCTGCCCATATGGTCAATCCCTCCTGCGACTGTCCGCCTGAGCATTGATTATATTGAGGTGACCTTGGTGGCCTTACCTAGGATATCAAGGGGGTACTTTGCAGGGGTTATTCTGTGGGTGTTCCAGCTAGGTTGGGGTCAGACAGCACAGTCGCTTTACGCATTGAAGATGAGGGCCACAATAATTGGTTATGTACCTCCGCTTGTTGTGTATCGGAGTCTCAAGCCTCTCCTAGGCGAGACATACCTGCTTCATTCAGGAGCTCACTTATCCAGCCCTTGTTTGCTTACATTTGTCTTTAGATGTTATTAGTGATTGATCTTTGCATGATAGCTTACCTAGGGTTTGCATAAATAGATAGTCTCTTTTTATTTTTTGAGTCATTGTGGATTCGGGTGCAGCTCCGTGTTGTTCTCGTCGTTTAGCAGGACTTCCACCTTCTACTTCTCCTCCTCCTTTGGGAGAGAGACCTAGATAGTCCAGGCGGACTATTTCACACATTGATTCACACACCATGGGAGACCATATGGAAAGTATTCCTGAACCAACTTCTCCCATTCGAGTGGATGATGGGGAGTTTACTCTTACCTACGATCCTTCGCCCGACTTGGCTGAGTTAGGGCCTATGATTTCTGAGATAGGAACCTTTCATGATAGACCTACTCACTCTAGGGTTGATTCCCCATTGACACATTACCAGTATGGAATGCCAGAGGATGCCAAGACTCATTTTGAACCCGCAAGCACTAACTATGATAGTTATGCTACGTCTAGTTTTCCCACACATGATTTGGCATTTCATGTCGAATCTGAGTTCGAGCCTAACACTATGCCTGGGGGCACTCTCATTCCTTACCATGCGGAGAGGTTTGGGAGCACTAGCCACATTGCACCTTCCATCCCGGTGGTGGAAGTTACATCGCATATTCCTCCTAGGTCTAGGGTTAGTGATCCCATTAGGATATCAGACCCAAGACGGGTGATGATAGGGAATAGTACATACATTATTACTCAGGTCCCTCCGTCCTCTGTCCTTACTTCTTCAAATGTTCACCCTCCACCTTATTCACGTGGTCCTTCGCGTCGAAACGTTGCTACGAGTTATGTCCATATTGCGGTTACTAGACCGGTTATGTCTCAGCTTCATGTACCACCCGTTGTTTCGGGAGGTCATGCTCATACCTCTAGAGGTCTCATTCCTACTTTCGAAAACTATGTTCCTACTTCCGGAACGTATGTTCCTACTTACGGAGTGTCCCATGGGACATCGCATGCGATGACTTATGGACCCTATTATGGGATGCAATATGGACAGGGTTCTTCACCTTATGGGGGTGAGTATCAACAACCTACTTACTCTCCTAATTACGGCTTCGTAGCTCCTAATAGTCAAGGTCCACCACACTATGGTGCTTCCACACCTCCCTATACGGGTCATACGGGAGGAGGGCACTATGGCCAAGGCCACGGTGCTAATCAAACCTATATGAATCAGGGAGCGGTCCATCAACCTCATCATCCTAGGCTCCCTTTCCTTGAGACGCTCAATCTTCCTGACTTGTCGAGATTGACGAACGATCCTGTGGCTCATGACCTGGTTTGGTCGGCTATCGCTACTAAGCTTCCCTCGGACATACCTACTTTCGAGGGAAAACCGGGAGAGTATCCAAGAAAACACATTACTACTTTTCACCTATGGTGCTCTTCGAACTCCTTACATCAGGATTCCATCCATTTATGGTTATTTAAACGCACCCTTACAAGGCCTGCTGCGAAATGGTATATATAGCTACCTAGGGGAGCATTCGCTTTGTTCGACGACCTTGCGATGACTTTTCTTAACCACTTCCAGCTACTAGTGCGTTATGACATTGGTACTAAACTCTTGTTGACATTTTGGCAAGATAAAGCCACACATATCTTGAATCATATTCAAGAGTGGTGTAGACGGAAGAGGTTAATTAAAGCCTTTATACTGACGAAGTTCCTCCTCGAATGGTTCCTCAAGTCGTTATTGCCATATATAGCGAAGGATTTTTCTACATCTGGAGTACAGAATGAGAAACAAGGGATTTTTAGGGTGCAGGAACTGGACTTGATTTATGCTCAGTCCAGTTTGTTATATGATATTATTCCCAATGCTCCACATTCCAGTTTCGACCACAAAGTCAAACCTGCACCACATGTCGATGGCTTTGTGGGTTGTGCAAGTGCGAAACCTGCGGATTTGATTGCAAAGCAAGTTAGTCAATTGTCAATCAACCCATTTTCATCGGGACAAGCTATGGCTTTGTCTCAACCCACCCAAATGGTGAGTGTACTTTCAATGCAATCGTCGGACCAGAAGGGTAACCAACAGCCTGGATGGAATAGAAAAAAGGGTAAAAATAATCGTAAGGGTGGGAATAAGAATGAGAATGCTAATAGTAATGACAATAACGGCCGGAATGCTGGGGGGGACAAGCAAACTAAACGTAAGGTTAAGTTCCCTTGCAAGTTATGTAAGGACGATCACCTCACTTACTTGTGCCCTCATATTGAGGAAGCCTCGAGGTTCTTGGCACAGGGCCCAGCTATGCTAACTAACCCTTTACAGCACAATCAAAATATGAACTCAAGGTCCCATGACTAGTCTAGTGGTGATCAGGATCCGCCGGAGGGTAGTGGTCATGGTTGCATTAACATGGTACATGCTGCGAAAGTTGTGACCCGTGCGAAGGACTATGGTTCGTCACAACCCATCCCAGGCAAAGAACCTGATCCACTAGGATCCCCTTTGTGTATTGAGAAACTTATGGATAAACCTGAGACTGCACCTCGCATTCCTAAGGGAGTCCTTAAGCGTGCCGGGCACAATCCAAATTCCCAAGCCGCCCAGAACTATTCAGTTTTCAAGGATTTGGGCCACACTCCTTATGCGATGTCTGCATTGGAAGTGCTTCAGAGTTGTCCTTCACAAAGGAAGGTGTTTCTTTCTACCCTTGGTGTGAACGACGATGATTCTTCCTTCATGATTAAATTTGAAACCGCGGGACTTCAGCCTCGCTTTCCCTACTATGTGTCTCTTTTGATTCACGTAGAATGTCTTAATATGACCGTCAAGCGCACTGTGATTGACGAAGGCGTTGCTACTTCTGTGATGTATTTATCATGTTGGAAGGGTCTCGGCTCCCTTGAGCTCTCTAAATCAGCGACCATGTTAACTGCATTCGATGGGAGATCCTTTAGGCTGCACGGCATCCTTCCTTCCCTGAAAGTCCGTTTGGGAGGGAAGACCATTGCGATAGAGGTCGAGGTGGTTGATGCACCCCTTGACTACAATCTCTTTCTAGGTAGGAACTGGATGTAGAGTATGCAATCCGTTGCTTCTTCCCTATTCCATGTTGTATGCTTTCCACATAATGGAAAGATCGCAATGATTGATCAAATGACATTCAAGAATTCGTCTGTTACCGCATCTTCGGGAGCTTCGATCCCAATCATTGAACACTCTCAACCGGAAACTGGGAATGTGGGTGTAGGCATGTATCCATACCTCAAGGGAATATTTAGTTGTCCTGCACTGATCCTTATGATAGGATATAGTTCCGATGAGGCTTTGACATCTATGAGATCGGTGTCTTTTCACACGAGTCATATGGAAGATCCTTGGATTCTTCCTACACCGAGTACTCCGAGTGAGCCCATCATGACGGATGTGTCGTTGCCTGCAACTATGATAGCTTATCGAGCTAATCTCAAGTGTGTTGCAGAGCCCAGTCCTTCCTCTTCGTGGACGGAGGAGGAGGACCCTTATGTGCTGCCGGCATGGGTAGTATAGTCTTCTCATGCGCACGATTTCCTTGATATGGTTTTCCCTTCAGATGAAGCGATTATTGAGGCCATGTCGAGAGTTGAGCTACCATGGGAGGAACTCCATCATAGATCGTACTTTCTTCCCAAGCTTGACGGCTTGGAGCATGAGGATTTTAGGGAAATTCTTAGTCAGAGAGTTGGTATTCCTATGGCTCCATTAAGCTCTCCTGGTTAGATGGCATATAAAAACATGGCTAACATATCTTAAATGATTCCTATCAACATCTCTCGCGATCCTGGCACAATAGAGAATGTCTATATTGGGGCGGAATGTTCCCATGCTGAGATTCTAGAATACACTGAGCTATTTAATGAATTCCATGATATTTTTGCTTGGTCTTACGATGAGATGCCAGGTATTGACCCTCGTATTGTCGAGCATGAGATTAATACTTACCCCAACACTAAGCCTGTTCGACAACGTTTGCGTGCGGTGAATCCTAGGAAAGCACCCACAATTAAGGTAGAGATAGAGAAGCTGTTGAAAGTTGGTTTCATCTATCCCATTCCCTTGACAAAGTGGATTTCAAACCTCATTCCAGTGGATAAGAAGCAGGGAGCGATCCGCATATGTACTGATTTCCACGATTTGAATTGTGCCTGTCCTAAGGACAATTTCCCCACACCATTTATTGATCATATTTTGGATGAGTGTGAGGGTAGCGAGGTTTTTTCCTTCATGGGCGGCTTCTCCAGATATAATCAGATACAAATTAAATCTGAGGACCAACATAAGACTGCATTTATTTGTCCTTGGGGAACGTTTGCATATCAGAAAATGCCTTTCGGCCTTAAAAACACCGGAGCTACATTTCAGCGGGAAATGACCTTGATCTTCCACGATCTCAAGTCAATTATCGAAGTATTTTTGGATGACCTGGCTGCTCATTCTTGTATGAGAATGCATCATCCCTATCACTTTGTTATACACCAGAATGGCACCTCTCCGTCCGAGTGCCGACTTTCCTTATGTCGGCGCGCAAAGGACACTTATGGATTGAGGTTTGCCTAGAATACTATATCTTGGCTTATTATGGAATACATTTCTGCCTTTATCTCTGCCTGTGACCACTTTCCCATTGTTTCATGAAAGTCACTGAAAGTCACTGAAAAAACACCTATATTGGAGGACCCATATCTTGAGTTATGTAACTCCGTTTGACCTCATTTCTGCGCCGTTGGAAAGGTATTTCAGTTAGCTAAAACTTTTCAGAAGACACCAAAGTCTGAAAATGCCCAGAAATACATCAAAAATGAGTTTTTTTTTGTATGCACGACTCTCCTTATGTGCAACCCGCGCATCATGCGCGACTCTTGTGTTTTGCAAGTCACGCATGCATATATTCACGGGTTGCTCTTGTGTAAACTCGTGTATCATGCGCGGGTTGTCCTCCTTCAGACCCGCACATCTGTTTCTCAACATTAAAACATAAAAAACTCGCCTTTTGAGTTAGTTTGGGTAGTTATACAACTGACTCCTTCAGTTGTAACCACTTTGGCTTCGCCCCTAACTCTTCTTCATCATATAAATAGAGGTAGGGAGGTCCATGAGAGGGGACTTGGATTTTATGCATCGTTATGCTGGAGGAATCAGGACTCTCTTTGCCTACACCTTTGCCCTGGAGGTCTTCCCTTGTGTTGCAGAGCTTGGAGGCTGAGTTCTTTGGAGAAGAGAAGCAGCAGAACCAGATCAAGGTTTCGTGAGGTGCCAAACTTGAAGAGAAGGTATATTTGTACTTGTTTTCAAGATTAATAAAGATGTGATGTCCTTCTTCTTCCCAAATCATTGTTCAATGTGTGATTGAATCTCTGTTTCTGATCATATGATGATGTTATTCAGATCATTTTTTTATGTTTATTTGATTATCATTGTCTTATATGTGGTCATAATGGTTTGAGGAAGGTATAACTTGTTTTGCAGGTTTCTTGGAGCGAGAGGAGCAAGAATAGGATTGAAGAGAAAGCTTGGACCAGCCTTCAGTTTATCAGGTGTGGATCTTTCTCATCTCTGAAACTTGCTGTTATATGCTTGCTGAACATTGTGCATCTCTCTTTCAACCCCAGTACGTTGATGGCCTCTTAAACCCTAGCCATAGGACACTTTCCTTTACAACAGAACTGGCAACTCTGCTGGGGAGAGCCTTGTCTGTTTGGGGTTTCTCTTGATTTCTTTCATCCTTTTGCATTATTTCAAGTCCTTCTTGCCACTTAGGAACACTTTATAATTCTGATAGCACACTTCCTCTGCCTTCCTAAGGCAGCTTTTGACCTTTTTTGGGAGTTTTTCCACCCATATCTGTGTGCCCCTAAAACAGTGTTTTTTCTCATTTTTTGTGGTTTTTCTTTTGTTTGTGGGCTGATTGGGTAGGTCTTTTAGGGTCCTCTGCAGGTGCATGACTCTAGGGAGTTAGTGTCATCCTCTTTGGTTGTTCTTTATCTATGTGGTAAGCCTTTTATTGCATTAGGGTTTGTCCTTTGCTTTTTCCCCCGTCTCCTTTGCTTGGTTTGATTTTTGGCCTATGTTTTTGGTCAGCCTCTGGTAGTGATGTTTGGTTGATTTCAGAATCTTGTTGGTGCTGGTTTCTTTCTTATTTTGTTGGTTAACCTCATCATGCCAAAATAGTTGGCTTGTCTTTTATGCAAGCCTTCCTTCCAAGTAGGGTTTATACTGACTTTAGAGCACTCTAGAGTTTGTTTGGTGGTTGTTTAGCAGGGTTCCTTTTGTCTTGTTCTTTTTATCTGCATGCTTTGCTTTGTAGGTAGTTTTTCTTTTGCACTTATAAAAGAAAATTAAAAAAAGAACTTTTATTTCTTGCTTTTCCCCCTACTTCTTTCTTTGGTTTGACCTTGTTGGACAAGGTACTGAGTAGCCTTTGTTTGTAGGCTAGATTGATGCTTGGGACTTCTTGACCTTTGTTTATGTCAGTCTTTATGCTCAGTCTTTTCATTCCAAAGTGTTGGCTTGTTTACTTTTGTAAGCTTTCCTTTTAAAAGAGGTTTATATTCAACTTTAGGGAAACCTAGGGTTTGTTTTTGGGGTATAAAGTAGTTGTCTATTTGCTTTGCTTTCAGTACTTGTTTGCATTAGTTTATAGGCTGATTTTTCTTTTGCGTTTATAAAAGAAAAATACAAAAATATTTGCTTTAAATGCATGTAGATTAGGCTGTTAGTCTAGATTGCATAGCATAGCATTGTTTTTGAAAAAATTTAAAAAATATAAAAAGAATTTCGTTCTTTTTGGCTTTCAAGGTTCTATTTGAAAAAGAAATATAAAGAGAATAGCTATTTTATTTTTTGCATCTCATTTCTCTTTGCTTAGTCATTTTGTTTCATTTTTTTTGAGTCAAAACACCGTATCAGTTTCATGCCATTTACCCTCTGAGTAAGAAACAGCCCTTAAAATTAACGACATAATTTTAAAAATTATTAGCAAGTTTTTATATTTAGGGCCTTCCACCTACTAGCTTAGGCTAGGCTTGTGGGCTAGGGAGTGTAAACTTCCCACAAGCTATAAACTCAGACGTAGTGGACCATTCATTAGGTAAATCCTTGGTTCTACCGCTGTATCTGGGAAGCTCCTCTCAAACGGGAGTTAAGCACGAGGCCGCGTGGAGGCTTGGACAGAGGGGATAACCCCCCGAATCCTTGTCAAAACGTAACCCAGGACTTTTACGCATCTGAGGATTCTGTCTAGGAAGAATTTTGGGCTCAGCTACCCTGCTCATGCGTACGAGTTCAGCTTGCGACTGTCCCCCCAGACAGTAGGTATTATCAAGGTAGCCTTTAGTCTCTTGTCTTTTAGGGCTCATACATAGGTAAACCGGAAGGTTATTTCTGGTTCACCTCGGACAGACTTCGAAGGTAACCCTTGTGGAAATTGCAGGAGGGTGGTTGGGTGATTCCTCTGCTTGTGCCTGAGAACCCCTCAAGGACGCCAAGTAACTGTTCATCGGCCTTCTTCTGGAAGGTATATCTTTATAGCCTGTTTAGATTGCTTGAGACTCTAGGATCTTTTTAGTGTGTGTTGTGTGGTTTGTCTGTACTTAGTGGGCCTTTAGGTGTCTGCTTTGTAATTTTGGTTGATCATCAACCTCAGACTTTGTCTCTTGTTTTGAATCTATGGCTAGCACCCCTTTGAACACCAACCAAGAGATCCCTTCAATGGGAACTCCTTGTCATATTCCTCTCACAGGGAATGTTGGTGTTCCCTTGATGGCCACCTTGAATCTTCCGGGATTCACCATAGGGCTACCGGTGTGGTTGTTTTCCACTCCAACTGTCCTGAATGCTCCTGATGCTTCTCAAGTAAGCACCTTATATCAAGGGCATCAAAACACTGTCTCCCCTTCACCTGTAGTTAGTTCTCCTCCTCCTTCTACCTCATGCGGTGAAAGTTCTGATACTAGTAACCGACAGTCTAAAAGGAGTAAAAGAAGGAGGAATAGGAAGAAAGCACATAGGCGAGGGGGCACCCGTTCAACCTCTGCAAGTCAAGTTGAACCTCACCACCCAACC
>LPNX011061594.1:409416-532638 GCA_001517045.1 Pseudotsuga menziesii | reverse complement strand
GATTGAAGAGAAAGCTTGGACCAGCCTTCAGTTTATCAGGTGTGGATCTTTCTCATCTCTGAAACTTGCTGTTATATGCTTGCTGAACATTGTGCATCTTTCTTTCAACCCCAGTACGTTGATGGCCTCTTAAACCCTAGCCATAGGACACTTTCCTTTACAACACACTTGAGATTGGTATTCGAAAGATGCCGGCACTATTTGGTTAGATTAAATCCTCATAAGTGCATATTTTGTGTGAATGCAGGTCATTTGTTGGGATTCATCATGTCTAAAGAGGGTATAAGAGTCGACCCTTTGAAGTTTGAGGCAATACTTCAGTTGTCTCCCCCGAAGAATATTCATCATATTCAATGTTTGCAAGGCATGGCAAACTTCTCACAAATATTTGTTGTCAACTTTGCCAATTTGAATAGAGGCTTCATGTGTCTATTGAAGAAGGACACCCCGTTTTATTGGGATGAGCGAGCCCAGGAGTCCTTTGATGCACTCAAGAGAGCCCTAGCATCGGCCATGGTGATTAGTCCCTGGGACTATAGCCTTGATTTCCTAATTTATGTGGCTGCGTCCATGGAGACTATTGGTATGGTTTTGGTTCAAGAGGATGAGGAGCTCCAAGAGCATGTCATATATTATCTGAGCTGGAACCTTATTGACGCAGAAATTCATTATTCTCATGTCGAGAAGCTTGCTTTAGCTACCGTACATGTGGTTCAGCGGTTGAGACATTATATTCTCCTTCGCCAGACCTTGGTTGTATCCCATGTCAATCCATTTCAATTCATCCTCACTCGAAGGATGATTGGGGGAAAATATAATAAGTGGATTGTCATTCTACAAGGATTCGATCTCGAATTTGTTTCGGCAAAGTCAAAGAAGTCTTTAATTTTTGCAGAGCTTATATCAAATTTCTCGAGCGAGGCCGAGAAGTTATTTTGTGAAGATACGTTTGTTGATGAATGCATCTTCTTAATATCAAATTTAGACCCATGGTATGGGGATATCATAATATATTTACAAACATTGAAGGCCCCTACTCACCTCTCACGAACTGAACGACGACAATTACGTCACGTCTCTAAGAACTACCTCATAGTGGATAACACTGTGTACCACTGTAGGGTAGATTCCATTTTACAGCGTTGTTTAACTCATGAAGAGGCTGAGGTAGTTCTGAATGATTGCCACAGACAGGCGTGTGGTGGTCATTTATCTGGGCTTTCTATAGCTCAAAAGATCTTAAGATTGGGTTATTTCTGGCCATCGATCTTTAAGGATTGTGTTGATGCGATCAAGAGGTGCCACCCTTGCCATGTGTTCGCACATAATATGCACTCGAAACCTACCCCATTACATCCCATTATCACCGCCGGTCCCTTCACTAAGTGGGGGCTTGATTTTATGGATTGCAACCCAGCTTCAACTGGGGGGCACCATCATTTTATAGTGGCTGTTGATTACTTCACGAAATGGGCTGAGGCTATGCCTACAGTAAAATTCGATGGTGATACAGCCGCTCACTTCGTATTCAACCAAATCATTGCTCGGTTTGGGATTCCGAATGAGCTTGTCACTGACCATGGCTTGCACTTTTAGAACCGTATGATGGAAGAGTTGGCATTAAAGTTAGGGTATAAGCAAGAGAATTCCTCTTCTTACTACCCTCAAGTGAATGGACAGGTAAAATCAATGGATAAATCACTCAAATCCATTCTCCAACGAACCATCGCACAAAGAAAGAATAATTGGCACATCATGTTATACCCTGCTTTATGGGCATATAGAACCGATGTTAAGACTGCCACTGGTTTTTCTCCATATCAACTTGTACATGGAGTGGAGTCGATATTGCCAGTTGAATGCGAGGTTCCTTCTTTGAAACTAGCTGTAGAACTCTTACCAGACACTTCACCATTGGAGGAGCATTTGGTCCACCTTGAGCAACTTGATGAGCAGCGTCAGGATGCCTTGGTGGCTCTAGAATTCAATAAACGTCGCGTAAAGGTCCAGTATGATTAGTCTGTCCATCCAAGGAGGTTTAGTGAGGGATACTTGGTCCTTTTGTGGGATCAACCGAAAGAACCCTTAGGGGCAGGGAAATTTAATCCTATGTGGTGGGGCCCTTACATGGTCAAACGTGTGTTAGAGAAGGGTGCTTATGAGTTAGTGGATTACGAAGGAACGGTCTTGGCATAGCCTAGAAATGGGCTCTATCTCAAGAAATACTATGCATAATTATCAGCCAAGGCTGCTTATTGTATATTAGTGTACATTTTTGCATAGTTAGGTCTTTTTCTTATCGTGATCAAGTTTGTGATTAGTTTTCGTTTCTTTTGGCAGATGTCAATGGAATCTTCCACCTACATAGGATTCGCGGATGGTGCAAGCCGTCACACTCAACACTCAGCCTCTACTGCTTGGGTGATTTATACTCCTATGGGTCAGGTACTATCTTCAGGAGGCGTATGTCTACGGCCATCTTCCAACAATGTTGCTGAATATAGTGCCATTATTGAGCTTCTACAGGATTCCATTTCACATGGTGTTCTCTCTCTTGAGGTACATCTTGATTCGGATTTAGTAGTGTCACAGCTTAATGGTTTGTACCATGTTAGAGATCCGACATTATTGAGAAGATTCTTACGTGTGAGATTGTTAGAATGGCAATTTGACAATATAACATATATACACATTTCAAGAATTAATAATCAAGTTGCTGACTCATATGCTAACTATGTGTTAGATTGGCATTTGTTTCATTCACAGTAAATTCATCACAAACATAATTTTTACACATGTAAATAAATAAACCGATCACCATAAAAAAAATTATATAAAACCCAAAATGTGATAATACATAGTGTCATGATACAAAATTGGGGCTCTCGAGCCACCAGCATATAATACACGGTAGTACAAAATGTATACACTCCTAGGTGTCTAATCCTATGCAGGAGGAGGTTTGTGATCATGGAAGGTCACTACGGCTCTAGCTAGCCATCGGAACAATCGCACACATGCTCGTCGTACACCCACCACCTGGCACTGCATAGCCTCAGGAAAGTGCTCGACTTGCACCATGGGAATCCTATGTGTCAGCCTGACAAAATTGGTATGAATGCTCTGGAGCGTCCGCTCCGCATCCACACCCGTGTTATCATATCCTCTTCCCCTCTGTCTATGACAAGGGAATCCTTCTGGCCACCATGGTCCCACATCTACACACAAATGGTAGATGTCACTATGTATTGTCACGCAAAAATATGTCTTTTTGATTCCATATAATCAAGAAAACACAAAAAAAAATTAAATAAATCAAAAAAATTTAAAAAGAAAGGGTCACGATTCATTACCTATATCGCCATATGCCGATCCTGGTGGTAGCGACATGTCTGGGTCCCCTTGGAAATCTATCCCCACATAGGGGTAGTCATTGATGGCAACTATCTGTCGTCGCCACCACGGAAAGAACTCAGCTGGATAGGGTTTGGCCACCCTACCACCCCCTAGTCTACACATCGCATTTGCCCAACACCGTTGGGTCGGATCTTGAACCCCGTGAAGAGGAATGTCCACTCTGGGGCTCAATCCTGGAACACGCTTGAAGAAAAACATACTCAGTATACTGCTGAACCGGAAGTTCCGCACTCTGCCTGCCTTATACTCACTGAGATGATGTTTCATTTTGATCAGTATTGTAGTGCTCCAGTCATAAATCGTGGGTCTCATGCACTCCACTGCATAGAACATCAGAGGCCGCGAGGCCTGGTGGAGTGATTCCAAGCCTGTTATCCTGCCCAATGTCAATAATATGGCCTTTAGGCCCAGCACCTGTATAGAATTGGTAGGGACATGACTCCCCACCTTCTCTATGTCTGGGTAGCAGTCCACCGCAATGTACTTGTCGATAGTCAGGCCACCTCCTGGCCCACCACAGGAACGAAGGTTCACCACTTCCCCTTGTCTAGAAAGCCCTGTAATGAAGTATATATCCTCCACCTCTATAGTGAGGGACATCATGTCTATCTGGAAGGACTCCGAGTCTGGATCCCAGTAATCCACTAGCATCTGTAATAGTCTTGGTTTGGCCCTCAAACCACCAAGACACCAAAACTTGTAGAGTCCACATGCATGTAGAGTTTGTTGAGCCATTAGATCGGCCCTTACTGCTTCCTCTACCTCACCATGTTCATGCTCTCTCCACTCTAGGACCATCCTGCACAAGAAATTGCAAATTTTCCCATTATATCACTTAGAAAACCTTATGCACAGCCTCATACGTGACTATTTTCAAAACAGCCGCGTATGTACGCGGGTTTGGGGGCATTTTCTGCGTATATCCATCCCTATACGTGGAAAACCCCTTGATTTCCACGTGGGCCGCAGCGCCCATTTTAGTTTGGCCTAGAAATCTTAATTGACCATGGAATTTCACAAAAATTGCATCAAAATGAAAGAGAAGATCCTGAGTAAATACCTAGAAGAAACGGTAGTGGATTCTGCCAGCTGGATCTCCTGGAATTCGCCATGGAAAATCTAAGCTCAAATGGGTAAAAGTTTCAAATATTTTATAATATTTTAAATTGTTTACTATTTATAGAAATTGTTCAAATATTTGAGAATTTTTACCCCCTTTCCTATAGTTTTGACATTTTGTAACCATTTTGGACCGTTTTTGACATAATTCATGATGTAGAGGACCTTTTTCAGTGTCGTTTCAGCTATTGGATTGACCCGTTCATGCCGATCTCAGGTATCATGTTTAAAATGGCATATAGGTTAGGCTTCATCACTATTTGCATTTTGCATGACCTTATAACCATTTCATAATGACCTTAGGCACAAACCCACTCTATTATGTCATGGAACCTTCTTGCTGCTTTAGAAGTGGCATGATATGAGTGGTAGAGATTTACCTTACATGGGTACCCTAGTTAATGCCTTATTTGCATTTGGTGCCCATGCTGATGTTTTCTCCTTTAGGGTGTGGGAGTCTATTGTATAGTACTACCATGACATTTTGCAAGAGCCTCATACTCCTCTTGATATTTTGCTGGCCTATTTCCCTCAGGACTCCCTCATGTCAAGTTGTGAATGCATTATCATGAGCTTTGCCTGCCTTATTGAGCTTTATTTTGGCTCCCCTGACATTGCGTTTCATCCATATAGCCTGAGCTTGTCTCATGTCTAGCCATGCAGAGCCATTTTTTATATCCTTCGCAGCTTGTTTCCCTTTTTACCGGGAGGGAATTTTCCCCCGAGTGTCGATATCCTACACATGTATCCTTGCATTGAGCATAGGTATGTTCCACTACTTGGAACTAGTTTGTTTTCCCTTATGACACTCGTCTCCTTCTAGTCGGTAACTATAAATCCATTTTATTCTTTTTCAAGCTTTTTAAATAACTGAAAAATTCCAAAAAAATCAAAAAACCAAAAAGTCGGACAAGGAAAGATGTTATCTGTGGCATCTGTCGAGTCGTGTCACCTTCAAATGGAACACTGTATATCACATCCATTGGTTGGGTTATAGTTTGACTTTAGGAGCTGTACTCATTTATCTAAGTTTATCTCCACCGACTAGTTAAGCTTCCAGTCCCTATGGAGCCTCTGTCGCAGAGATGTCCCAGTTTGTATATCAAGCCTATGCTGCCTTCATTCAGTCACCATATGCCATTATGCTCTTGTTCGAAGGAAGTTGAAGCCTGATTCGTCCATTCCTCAATTAACTTGACTTTGCATGTCGGCCATTCCCGATACAGTTACTGGTTTGTGCACCTTATGATCGAGTTCTTCCACATTATACAACTTTGCTGAGTACCTCGTGTTGGATGATGGAGGATGCCTTAATTCCCTCCTTCCAGCGGATTTCATCCCATCGACTTTAGATAATTTAATCTAGGATTGGAATCTAGAGTCATTTTGAGTTCCTTGAGACTTGCAGTCATCAGTGGCAGGTTCTCTCGCCATCGACAGTCTATGGGAATACATCAATGTCCACTAATCGATGGATCCTCTCAAGTTTTAGACCTCAACACATTTATTCACACTTGTTATTTTGCACTCTAGTACCTTGATTCCCATTTTCATTATCAGTGGGTGATCTTGCATCTGTTAACGGTATACATCAATGACCGGTAATCAGACGATGGACTACTATGTTCAACCTCAACACATCTATTCATATAGTAGGACATGTGCTCGTAGCGATTTGTGTAGAAGACTTTCCAGATTGGTGGCATCCCTTATATGCTACCTCCTTGATCGTGCCATTGTTCATGAGATTTCATCTCTCGTGACTTGATTCTAGTATATGTCAAACATTTCCAGCCATTATGGAGATCTTGATCTGTTATATATCTTCAGCCATTATGGAGATCATGGTCCTTTGTATATCTTCATCATGGACATTCTGATCTATATATATTGTACGTGGCGATGACCACTTATATGATATCTTTTATCATGCCTATTCATGGCCATTGTACTCTTATGTATCTGGGACTGCTATATGTATTTGCAGTATGTGCAGAGTTGTATCATGGTACTATGCTGATTGGGTGGCTAGTCTTCCATTTGGGATCCTTCATCACTCCACTTCTGGGATGGACTTATAATGTATTCCGGCCATCGTATGACCCCTCTAACCTCACACATTAGGGGGCATCTGTTATAGCTGATTTTACCACTCCAGGTAAATCACACTTTGTATGGCCTTCCCCTCTCCCGCTGCAAACTCCTTAGACCCCATGGACCTTTTTTGTCCTTTGATGTTTCCTTGATCATCCCTAAAAATATGTGAAAAATTCTATACACGAATTTTAATCCCTTAATCACATATATATTCGGGTTTGACCCCTAAAACCGCGTACATCGGGATGTGTACAAAAATCCAAATCCTTTTGGAGTTTTCCTTGACATGGATCCGACTCACTTGACTCCTAGCCTTCCCTATGCCTTGAGATCGCTCGGATTCGACCTTTCATTACCCCTTTAAAAAAATATATAAGGAAATCTATGGTACATTGAAGGAAAATGAGAGAATTGAGAGCAAAGAAACTATAGTCCATTGTTGCTGGAACTTATGCTTGAGTCTGCATCCCTTTGTCCCTTGGAGCACTAGTGTGTTCTCCCCAAGCTTGCCTTTTTCTTGTGAGCTTGCTATCGAGAGATGGAGGATTGAGATGGTGGAGGCCCAAGTGGGGGATTCAGTTTCTCTGATTCACAGACGTGCCATCAAAGGTTGTATCTATTGTAATCTCTGATTTATATTAATAGAAATATCTTTTCTTGTCCAATAATGTGTGTTTGAATGAATATTTTATCCATGGGATTATTTCAAATGCTTATACATTGTTGATTATATATTCTAGAATAGATCTAACACCATGATATATAGTATGCTTGTATTGTTTACTTGTTGTTGAGGAAGTAATTTATCAATTCAAGCTGAAGTTGGAAAGCTCAACGGGGATCTACTTCAACCGTCTGGAATAAGGTACGAGGTCTGATCCTTTAGTGTTAGATATTTACTTTCTATTGCATATTGGAAAAGATTGATTTCTGGAGTCAAGCTGTATGTTGTGGTACCCCAAGCCACAGGAATTTCTCTCCGTAACACTGGTCCAATATCTGAATTTTGACATTTTAATAGGATTAGAACTCTTATACATATGTATATATCTTTATATTTAAAATTCATAAAAAATTTGAAATTTTGAAAATAAAAATTACCTAATTCTCCCCATGCTCCTCTTGGAGGGAGGACGAGATCAGCATCACCACGGAAATCCATTCCAGAATATGGAAACTGCTCCAAAGCTGGCAACTATCGCTCCCACCAAAAGTAGAAGTCATCATCATAGACACTTTGCACCGATCCACTACCTCCCTGGCAAAGGAAAATATCTCCCCACCTACTCAACCAAGGCTGACGAGGAGAACGCACTGGTAGTGGCACTGCAGGACTCAGTCCTGGCACTCTCTCAAAGAAGAAGGCTACTAGTATGCTGGAATACCCAAAAAAATTCCTCCTGCCTATTTTGCAATCAGAGAGTTGTTTTCTCATAATCGGGATCACTCCCGAGCACCGGTCATATAGGGCTCCCTGCATACAATCTACTACTAGTCTCATCTGGTTTTGTGTTGCAAGGTGAAGTGATGACGACCCTGCAACCCTCATTATAGTACTCGTCACCACCTGTAAAGGAAGGTCACGTATGTGAACAATAGGGATGTAGCTACCCCTTTTTTGTGTGCCTGGTGAGCAGTATATATCAATATAGTTTTGTACACTTAGAGGGTCACCGCCTATACCGATGCCTTCCAAGTTTACTAGAGCTCCCCATCATGATAGACCAGTAATGAAATAGACATCCTCAGAAGTAATCTCCAAGGACTCACCTTGAAGGTCAAACATGCCCAAATCATGATCCTAATAATTTATCAGGAACTCCAAGAGGCGAACATTGGCCCAAATAGGTGAGGTACAGAAAAACTTCAATAACCCACTTTGACGTAAAATATTCACTGTGGGGGCATCTTGAAGAGCTTCTTGATCCATGTCTTCATGTTCTCACTCCCTCCACTCAAGCACCATCTTTCAACCTAATAACCAAGCAATTGCCAACCATTAGTTTCATATAAAATTTGGAAATTTTGACCCTACATATCCTTTTTTCACCTCACGCAGTGTACGTAACTATCTTTTAAGGCAGGTCACGTACTATACGCGACTTTCCTTCAGACAACCAGTGTACAGAACACATGTACATGACTTTTACTATAGAAAACCCGTGTACACAACGTTCCTATTTTGAGGGCTTCTAAAAACATGAAATTAGGGCTCAATTTTAACAAATGCTTCAATCAAAAGAAAGAGCATGGACTGTAGTCTCACCTGACATTTGCGGTTTTGGAAATGGTCTACTAGATTGTCTACACTGAGAAATTGAAGGTAGAGGTATAAACTTGTCTTGTATGGTTAAAAATCCAAATGGTGAGTTTTTATTTATGTTTTGAACTATTTATAGAAAAAATATTTTTCAAGTGGGTTTTTTCCCTATAGTTCATAATTTGTAAAACTAATACCATATTTTCTTTTCCATGTGATAGGTTCATTATCATTTTTAAGGTGTTTTTGCTCATATAGGATGGTTTTTCGTCATTTCACATGCATTTTGCATTTATAACTACTCCATCTTAAACCTAGCATTAACATTTTTTCCACGGACTATGGTATTTTTAACCATTAGTTCCTTGTCTTTACCATTGTTCTTCCATGGATAGGACCTTCCTCCTATGAGTATCCTCATTTAGAACCTATTTATTGTCTTTTGATACTCATACTGCAGCTGTCATTGGTTCAGGGGAATCTTTTTAGCTATTTTTCACACCAAATTGAGCCTCATTTGGTCTCTTTTTACAAGCTATCCCTTTACAGGACTCGCCGACCTTATGGAGTTCCTTTAGGCCTAGGTCTAACTCCTTAAAAACAGACTTGAATGCCAAGTTAACTTCTCCATTCAAGCTCATTAAGAATACATGAATGGGCATCCACATTGGTGGTAGGTTATCTCTTTCCGAGACCATGTGGAATAATACGAGAAAGGATCACTCTCTTTTCTTCAAAATTGAGAAGAATATTCTCAGGTATAGGTTTATCACTTTTTCGGACCTGAGGGACTAAATTTACAGAAAAGGAACACCTGGTATCAGCTCAGTTTTCTCTTTTTCATGCTTTGGACCTAAACATGAAAAACATTCTGAGTGTACTTTGTGTCTTTGTCATGCTCGTTAAAAACCCAGAACAAAGCATCGAGTTTATTGTTGTAAGCCCCATTTCTCATACTCAAATGGATCTTTCTGAGTGATCTTGCTTTCCTTCACACTCATAAAACTCAAGCTATATGCTGCTCTCAAAGGAGCATTGGGTAGGTGGTAATTTAACCTTTTTTGGACCTCCTTGACTAAGTACGAAAAAGGTTCACCTTTTCTTCTACGGAAGTTAAGAGAGTTCTTTTGTGGTATGTTTTATACTTTTCCAGCCTCAAGAGACTAAATTGGATGAAAAAGGACCCCCTTGGAGTCTTATTTGGAATTTTCAGACTCTCTAAATATGAAAATACTGAGTGAGCATGTACTAGTTCGGGCTCATAAAATCCATGAATCAGTGACACTATCAAGCATTATTCCCTCTCCTCTTCAAGCTTGTTAAAAAATGAAGAGAGATCCGAGTTGACTTTCTTGGACTCGTTAAAATTTAACAGGGAAGGTAAAGAAGAATTTTTCTTTTGGTTCTCAGTTAGTGGCAGCATGTCATCCTTGAACAAAGCACTCTATGTTTTTTTCGATACTCATGTCTCGGTGTTCACTTTCAGTTCAGCTATTACTTCGAGTTTCTTACTCCTCCTCTTGTCAGTTCTACCTGGGGAATCTGATCATGTCTCCTTCATGACAGATAATTTTAGTTGTTCTATCTGTAAATTTAAAAAGCTTCCTTGGGTCATCTTTGTGTTGTGCTCATTGTTCAAGGACTTAACCTCGTGTCTGATCTATATCCGGATTCCATCATTGTCATATTTCTTACTACTTGTGTCTCCCTTCCTTTACCCAATTTCTAGCCACTCTTGTGATCTGTTGGAGGATCTATTGCCTTCCTTATCACAGTATGGTTCCACATCAGCACTTCCTGATGACGAAGACCTAGAGTTTTGACGATTGTACCTCAGGATTCACTTTCATTATTGGTGAATTCCTTTGCTTCAATTGTTGATTATCACCTATTGATTGACAATCTATTGAATCCGCTCCATGTTCAACTTCAATAAAATATATTCACATGGCTTGGATTGTGCTGGTTCTTTGGGATTGTTTATGAAGACCTTAGTATCACATTTATGGACTAAGTTGCACAATATTATGTTGTGGTTACTTACACAAGCTTCCAGATCTTGGAAGACTCATCATTATTGTATATTGTGGCTTCGATCCACTTTTGTAATATGCGTTGTCTTGTACCCATACTATATGATGTACTCAAATATTGTAAAGGATCTAGTGTTCCAGTATATTGAACATAGCATCCTCGTATATGACTTTGTATATGACATTATTACGTATTTGTTTCAGGTACTACCTCTACTCCATTGGAATTTTGAGTTCTCCAAAGATAATGATTATAATTTATTTCGTCCATCGCTTCCCTCTGACCTCACACATTAGGGGGCATCTGTTATCGACCCAAATGGAACTTCTCCATCCGAGTGCTGACAATTCATTATCTTGGTACACAAAAGGACATTTGAGGATTGAAGTTTGTCAAAACACTATAGATGGGCATGACATGAGATGCATTTATCCTTCAACTAGCTTGCCATTTTATTTTTCTAAGTATGGATTGGCATACGTGACTATCTCCATTGAATATCGCGTACATACGCGACTATCCTTGTCAACAACTCGCATACTATACGCGACTATCTCCATTACAACCCACGTATAGATCTGTACGCGGGTTTCCTTTAAGAGACTCGCGTGTCATACGCGGGTTGCTTATAGTAATAGTCGTGTACACCTCCATTTGACATTAAAAAATATAAATCACGTTTAATGGATATTATTTGATCCCTAATCATTAACCATATCAACTGTCTCAACCTCCTCAACCTTCAAAACTGCTCTATTTCCCAAAGTATAAATAGAGGCCTAGTGGAGGGCATTAATAGAATGAATTTTGGAGAACAAAATTATGCTGGTGGTATATCTTAAGAAGTCTTGGAGCAGAAGAACTCAAAGTCCTTTAATTGCATAGGAGTCCTTGTCTCAGGCATTGGGTTGTACACTTATCTCATTCACTGATTGTTAATAAAGAGAATTCTTCTTCCAACTTTGTGTTCAGTCTCTTTCATGTATTAGGGTTTGATGAATATATTTGATTAACAACTATATATGTTATTTATCTAACCTGTTATATATACATGCATAAGATTGTACTTGGATAATTTTCTCTTTGCAGGTGAAGGAGGTGCATCCCTGAAAGCTTTGGAGAGAAATAGAGCGGAAGAAGATAAAGCTTAGATCAATCGTCGGTAATCAGGTGATTCCAATATTTCTTCCTATTTCCTTTATACATTTAACTAAAGCTAATTGTCTGCAAGTTTTAGAAGTAAGTTGGTAACCCCAGACCCTAGGTTATAAGGGTGTTTATTCCTGAACAACAAGGGTGGACTCAGGAATCAAGATAGGTTCATCGAACCCTAGGACTCAAAGTCTCGACTCCCGAGCGTTTCTCCAAGAACATGGAAATTCCGTAATTAAAAAGTACATGCAATGTTCAAAATTGAACCCTTCCTAGCCCGTCCAAAGGGTTCTAGCCCTTTCCATAAGTTTAAAGTTAAAATTTCCCTCCAAAAATAAAATTAAAAACTGAATTTTACCCTTCCAATTAAGAAGGGCATATTTATATCAACATTTCAAAAGAAGGGTGACATTTGAAACTACCCATCCATATAAATTTTTCAAGATGTTGAAATTACTATACTATAAAGTTCAACTCATCATTCAAAATATTGGAAATATGATAAATTATAATCACTCACTCACTCATGCCATGCACTCACTTCTTAGTTGTGCAAGATAAATAGTAATCATTGATGACTATGAGGCACTAGCCATCAAGACGCGACTCTCTCTCTTGAGTCACTTCAAGCTTCAATCTAAATTGTGACATTTTTTCAACAACTACGACTATAGAAAAAAAGAACATCTACTAGTTAACTACTAGGCCCGAAACAAGCTCAAAAATTTGTGCCTACTACCTATGTGAACCTCGCTACCAATGTCCACTCTTTTTTGTCAAAATTAAATTCAAAAGGCCGGTTCGATAAGTCCTCCTCTACAAGACTTCATTTCTTGCATGAATATCATGGACTCACGACAACTATAAACAACTCATGATGTCATGCAAATACAAAAAAATACATGTAGCTAGGATCACAAAATGTGCAAAGGTTGATTTATGCATTGCTATAGAGAGGTGTCATTGGGCACATTATATGGAGAAACAATAGTTATTGATCAAATTAAAAAAACAATTGTTGGCTCAAGAATAGTCTTCAATTTGATGGGTGGCATGATCATGATGTAATCTCCCTCCGTCCATCCAAAAATTTGTGGTTTCTCACAACATTTGTCCTCGACGCCACCAAAATACATATAAAAAAAGATTGTATTTACATCCTCTTTTCTTTAAATCCTCATCTCATAATCATAACTAAGGATTATTATGCATGCACATCCTCACCTTATAATACGAATTGGGTCAAGGCATAAAGAGGACCATAAAATATTAAATGTGTCAAGATGCAATGATTAAGAGAACTATAAGTAAATCTTATAATAAATCTACCATATAAGTCTTTAATTAACACTATCAACGAATATTTGACACGTTGGATTGTTGTGATCTTCTTATCACTCCTTACCAATGTGATTGCAAGGAATTCTTTGAAGGTGAAGTCCATAATTTTAGGTCTTCTTCCTCATTATCATGCCTTTTGGTAAGACAATAAAGAGGGTAGTGGCATGCATCAACATGGAAAACACGTTTGACATAGAGGTTATACACATTTCTTGTTTTCATTAAATAATTTAAATTCCTACTCATGACTATCGATTCACTAAATTATGGACTAGTACAAATCACAACAAATTTTAACCCCAATCCCTTAATTACTCACACCTAGAACTTTCTCAAATCTAGCCATTAATAAACTTACTTTGGTATTTTGGTTCAATTTAGAAGGCAGATTGTTGAGACTCAGGCATGTAGTGAGTTGCAAGGATTCAATAGACTTAGTCTTGATTCCATTGCCCCTCCATCCCATATATGTACTTTTTCATGACAATTGTTGAACAAAAAAAGTTGATTCCCCGGCCTTGGTTATGCTAGCTTTGCTAACTTGCTTGGTATGTAGGAATTTTTTTTTAATGTTTTCTGAGTTGTGTATTATTTTTCCTTAGGTGCCCAGTCCTTATAATTCTTACATCTCTCAAGCTTGGATTGCATGTGGATTCCCCAATATGGTTATGGCATAGTCTAAGTAGTTTTTTTGTATAATGAGGTGTGCTCAATGTGGAAAAAATACAATATAATAGTTGTTACATTACTATTAATGATACACATATGACAACTTAATGTGTTCAATAAGAGAAGTGCTCGATTATTTAAAATTGTAAAAAAAAAATTAAAAAAAGTATTTATGTTTTTTTTATGAAAGAGTTTAGTTAATTTATAATTGTGAAAATTATTTATATTGCCCTTCATATCTAAAATTCATTGACCCACCCTTCAAATTTCAAATTTTATCACTGATGTTACACAAAGAAATTCCTATGGCTTGGGGTACCACAACAGATAGATTAACTCCAGAAATCAATCCTTCCCTATATGCAAGAGAAACCAAACATCTAACACTAAAGGATCTCAATTCATACCTTATTCCGGACAGTTGATGTAGATCCCCATTGAGCTTTCCCACTCTCATTTGTATCAGCAATTTGCTTCCTCGACATTCAGCAAACAAGACAAGCATGCTATATATAATTGTGTTAGACCTACTCTAGCATATATAATCAATGACATATAAGCATTTACAACCATCCGTGTATCAAATACTCATTTAAATACACATTATTGGATAGGAAAATATATTTCTATTGATATAAAACAAAGATTACAATAGTGGCAACCTCTTTCGGCACATCTGTGAATCGTACAAACCGAGTCCCCCACTTGGGCCTCCTCCACTTCAATCATCCATCTCTCGATAGCAATCTCACAAGCAAAAGGAAAGCTTGGGAAGAACACAAAGTGCTCCAAGGGACAAAGGGATGCATACTCAAGTATTCCGGCAACAATGGACTATAGTTTCTTGCTCTTCAATTCCTCTTCCTTCAATGTATCCAAAGCGTTCCTTATATATCTCTTCAATGGGGTAATGGAAGGTCGAATCCGAGTGATCTCAATTCATATGGAAGGCCAAGAGACAAGTGACTCGGATCCACATCAAGGAAAACTCCAAAATCATTTGGCCTTTTGTACACATCCTGATGTTACGAGGCTTTGAGGGTCAAATCTGTGTATATACGTGAGAAAGGTATTAAAAGTTGCGTATGGAAATTATTGCATGTTTTTAGGGATGATCTTGGAAACATCAAAGGTACAAAAATGGTCCATGGGGTCTAAAGAGTCTGCAGAGGGATAGGGAAGGCCATAAAAGTGTGATTCACCATGTGTGGTCAAACTAGCTGTAACAGATGCCCCCTTATGTGTCAGGTCAGAGGGGTCATACGATGGTCGAAATACATGATAATTCCATCCCAGAAGTGGAGTGATGAAGAACCCAGTGGAAGAACCAACCATCCAATCAATACAATACAATGATTAAAACTCTGCAAATAACTGCAAGTAGATGTAGCAGTCCCGGATACATAAGAGTACAATGGCCATGAATAGGCATGATACAAAATATGACATGTGTGGTCATTTCCACGTACAATATAGATAGAGTAGAATCTCCATGATGAAGATATACACAGGATGATGATCTCCATAATGGATGAAGATATATACTGGATCAATATCTCCAAAATGGCTAGAAGTCTCTGACATATAATGGAATCAAGTCACGAGAGCTGAAATCTCATGAACACTGGAACGGTCAAGGAGGTAGCATATATGAGATGCCACCAGTCTGGAAGGTCTTCTACACAAACCACTACAAGTACATGTCCTACTATGTGAATAGAGGTGTCAAGGTCAAACATAGTAGTCCATCGTCTGATTACCGGTCATTGATGTATACCGTTAACAGACGCGAGACTACCCACCGATAATGAAAATGGGAACCAAGGTACTAGAGTGAAAACTAAGTGTGAATAAATGTGTTGAGGTCGAACACTTGAGAGAATCCATCGATCAGGGGACATTGATGTATTCCCAAAAATTGTCGATGGTGAGAGAACCTTCCACTGATGACTGCAAATCTGAAGGCACTCAAAAATGACTCTAGATTCCTATCTCAGAATAAATGATCTGAAGTCGATGGGATGAAATCCGCTGGAAGGAGTGTATTAAGGCATCCCCCATCATCCAACACGAGGTACTCAGCAAATCTATATAATGTGGAAGGACTCGATCATAATGTGCACGAACCAGTAACCGTACCGAGAATGACCAACATGCAAAGTCAAGATAACTGAGGAATGGTTGACTCAGGTTTCAACTTCCTTCGAACAAGAGCATAAAGGTGAATGGTGACTGAGTGTAGGTAGCATAAACTCAATATACAAAACTGGTACATCTCTGCGACACAGGAGGCATCGATAGAGGCTCCATAGGGACTGGAAGCTTAACTAGTCGGTGGAGATAAACTCAAAGAAACGAGTACAGCTCCTAAACTAAAACTATTAACCCAACCAATGGATGTGATATACAATGCTCTATTCAAAGGAAACACGACTTGAATACTGCCAAAGATAACATATTTTTTTGTCTGGCTTTTTGGTTTTTTTATTTTTTTGGACTTTTTCAAATATTTTGAAAAGCTTGAAAAAGAATAAAAGTGCCTTATAGTTATAGACTAGGAGGAGATGAGTGTCAATGGACAAAAAAATTAGTTCCAAGCAGTGGAACATGCCTATGCTCAATGTAAGGACACATGTGTAGGATAACGACACTCAGGGGAAATTCCCCTGCCGGTAAAAATGGGGAATCAAGCTGCAAAAGATATATAAGATGGATCTCCATGGGTAGACATGAGATAATCTCAGGCTATATGGCTGATAATAAAAGTTAGGGAAGTCGGCATAAGCCTCATTAAGGCAAGAAAAACTCATGATAATGCAATTACAACTTGATATAAGGGAGTCCTGGGGACAAAGGCCAGCAAAAATATCAAGAGGAGTATGAGGCTCTTGTGCAAAGGCATGGTGATTCTATACAAAGGACTCCCAGAACTAAGAGAGGACTCACAACATGGGTACTAAATGAAAAGGGGAGCTAACTAGGACACCCATGTATAGGAAAGCTCTACCATTCACATAGTACCACTTCTAACAACAACATGAAGGTTCTGTGATACCATGGAATGGGTTCATACCTATGGTTAAGATGGAAAGGTCATAAGGCAATGCATAAATGCAAGCAGATGTGATATCCTAACCTATATGCCAGTTCAGACATAATACCTGTGATAGGAATGAATGGTTCGAAGCCTCGGAGAGAGTGTACAAAAACTATACCCTATATGACAACCATATTAGTCCAAAACAACCCAAAATAGTCAATAAAGAATCCAAACTATAGGATATAGGGAGGAATGATCATGACAAATGCACCCAAAGGAAACAATGCGATGAACGATGGGACATAAAAATGAAAGTAAAGTGTAGACCCAACATTCATGTATCCACTACCACCCCTGTGAGGGTGACCACCGGTGTAAAGACTAAGCGAAGCGAATAAAAATCCTCCACAAATGGAGTAGAGGATGGAATATGACCATTCCCAAATCCATGAGCACGGTAAGGGGCTGTGATGCCCCCAAGTCTGACACCAGGGTCCATACTAGGACCAAGGATGGGTGATAGGATACCATTCATGCTGAAAATAAAAGGATGAAAACTCAAGAGAGCATATATATACTCAAGTAACCACGATCCCAAAGGCCAACTAGCGCACAAAGAGAACACTCCTAAGGAAATATATAGCCAAAATACAAGCAAACCAAGGGGATGATATGTGAGCTCCCGAATGCAGCAGGTATGTCTCGCCTAGGAGAGGCTTGAAACTCCCATACACTACAAGCGGAGGTACATAACAATTTATAGTGGCCCTCAGCTTCAACGCATAAAGCGACTGTGCTGTCTGACCTCTACCTGGCCAGGACACTCACATAATAACCTCTGCAAGTACCCCCTGTGATACCTAGGTAAGGAAACTGAGGTCACCTCAATATAACCAATGCTCAGGCGGACATTCGTAGGCAAGATCGACTGTATGGGCAGGGTAGCAAAGCCCGAAACTCTCAAAAGAGCCCCTAGATACGAATACAATCCTGGAAATATCTTCAATGCTACTCATTTACAACCAGGGGTCATCCCAATCATAACCACTCACACTGCCTTATGCTTAACTCCCTTGTAAGAGGAGGATCCTAAGAACAATAATTATATAAAGGAATTTCACACTCACACCTGGATAGACACATAAATCTTTCGTTTAGTGCTCTTGGAGAATTGACTCACAGTGAACTATTCCAAGACCCTAAAACGTATTCTTGTTTGTGCACCCTATAAAAGAAAAGAGTGTAATTCATTTTATTATGCGTTGATTTTAATGGCTATAATTACTCAAAGGAAAATGATCGTGCAACTAATGAAGTTGTGACTCAGCAGTGAAGTAAATATGCACACCATAACAAATAATGCTAAGTGCAATCTTTGTCAAATGAAAAATACGGTATGCCACTACATGAGATGCATAAATATATATTCATTTTTCGAATGCCAATGCGATCCTTCCTATATGAAAGCCTAAATAAAACTCTCATCCAAGCAATCCAATGCAAGTACCTCCTCAAATCCATATGCAAAAAATGCAACTACCTTGTATTTTTCAATATAAAAGAATGAAAAATGCAATAAAAGTCATCTAAAACTCTCAGTCTCTGTAGCAAGTATAAAACACAAGCCCAGCAAGACACCGAGACAAAAAAGAGTAATGCACTAATGGCAAAACAAAAAGGATAAATGACTAAAACTAATTTCAAAGAAAATCAATGAAAAAGGGGTCTCTGGTCACAAAAGAAGCATCCAATAGACAACATCAGACCCGAGGAAGACCCAACCACACTCACAACCCACCCAACAACTTCCCACAACATCAAACTCACCTAAAGGGAGGATGTACGCTACTGTTTAAACAACAGTTGTGTATATACGCGACTTTTGGCCAAAAAGCTGCATGTATACATGGATTTTGTCCAAAAACCTATGTGTATACACAACATTTGGCCAAAAATCCACGTATGTACGTGACTTTTGGAAAAAAACCTGCGTATACAGAGAAGGCAGTGGTAAAAAGAAGGCCAAGGGTCAAACCAATAAAGGGGAGTGTCAATGGATGAACATACTATAAAATGCAACACAGAAACAAGGAGAAACAAATAGCAAGCCAAGAATATGAAGCACATTATGCCCCCAAACCCTAATGAAAAATAAGGAACGTCCCTAGTATGGTCGTCAATTCTATTACGGAGAGAAATACCTATGGCTTGGGGTACCACAACAGATAGATTAACTTCAAAAATCAATCCTTCCCTATATGCAAGAGAAACCAAACATCTAACACTAAAGGATCTCAATTCGTACCTTATTCTGGACGGTTGATGTAGATCCTCGTTGAGCTTTCCCACTCTCACTTGTATCAGTAATTTGCTTCCTCAACATTCAGCAAACAAGACAAGCATGCTATATATAATTTTGTTATACCTACTCTAGCATATATAATCAATAACATATAAGCATTTACAAGCATCCATGTATCAAATACTCATTTAAATACACATTATTGGACATGAAAAGATAGTTCTATTGATATAAAACAGAGATTGCAATAGTGACAACCTCTGTCGGCATGTCTTCGAATCAGAGAAACTGAGTCCCCCACTTGGGCCTCCACCACTTCAATTCTCCATCTCTCAATAGCAAGCTCACAAGCAAAAGGAAATCTTGGGAAGAACACAAAGTGCTCCAAGGGACAAAGGGATACAGACTCAAGTATAAGCTCTGGTAACAATGGACTATAGTTTTCTTACTGTTCAATTCCTCTTCCTTCAATGTATCCAAAGGGTTCCTTATATAGCTCTTCAATGGGGTAATGGAAGGTCGAATCCGAGCAATCTCAAGGCATATGGAAGGCCAAGAGACAAGTGACTCGGATCCATATCAAGGAAAACTCCAAAATCATTTGGCCTTTTGCACACATCCCGATGTACGTGGGTTTGAGGGTCAAATCCACGTATATACGCAAGAAAGGGATTAAAAGTCGCATATGGAAATTATTGCATGTTTTTAGGGATGATCTTGGAAACATCAAAGGTACAAACATGGTCCATGGGGTCTAAAGAGTTTGCAGAGGGATAGGGAAGGCCATAAAAGTGTGATTCACCTTGTGTGGTAAAATTAGCTATAACAACTGACCCGACCTTATTCAAATTTGATCAGCGAGTGGTATGTGTGTGGAGTGATCCATTTTCCATAGAGCGGGATGATATCTGACATTTCTTTGTGTGCATGCCTCATCTCACACCTCATTTACCAACTTCCCAACTATCTATCAAGAGAAATACAACCCTTCAGCACCACGAGTAGAACCAGAATGTACCCGACCTCAGTTGTGGGGGGCAGACCAACACCAGCACCCGCAGCCTCCCTCAGCTTTAGACACGATTTCGGACTATACATGTCGGTTGTTATATCTGCCCAACTAAAGTGAAAGAAAACAAGAAGAAGGGGCTGAGGGATTCTTTACAGGTACGGAAATGGTTTTCTATTGCATGCATCTTTGTTTTCTGAAACATAGAGTGGTCTAGAGTTCGAATGCCTCGGGTGTTCAAGATCATACGAAATATCTACACCTGAACATCCAAACCCCTCACACAATGTCTTTTGTGGTGGCCTTTACAGCATCGCGAACACCTCTATAAACAACAGCACACCCTCTAGACCCCACATGTTTGTCAAACCCCCAGAAACCTCACTGCAACGATTGCAACAAGACCAAGACCTTGCTTTACATTTCAATGCATGTTATTCAGTTTTAAGTTTATTGAAGATTTCGTTTGATCAGTTGTTACCTTTTTATTGTATTCTTTGGGAATGCTTTTCATTTTGCACCCCCTGTGAATTCTTGACTAAATAGGCATTTGTGCACAAGATTACATGCCAAAGGTTTTTATTAGAAGCAATTTAACCATGATAGTTTGTGTGTTTTTTTTATACTTTCGGGATGGTCAAGTTGCAGTGCTAGGATATACTTTGTAGGTTGTTGATTGAATATTCTCTACAAAATAAATGACCAAATCTAACCCGAGACTTACTCTTCAATGACCCAGTTGAAGGAGCTGCAACATAAGTGTCGGCTGCTAAAGAGCCCCCACATGCAAGGTCCTGAAAGGCTATTTATTCCCCTCAAAAATCTCAATGGGAAATCATGGTATATTAACCCAGATCAATTGTGTTGTAAATGCTTCCAACCTAGGATTGAAACACACAGACCAATTTTGTAGGGTTAAAACCATCGGTCCCCAATGCCATCGCCTTCATTTTATTAACCTTGATTTGACACGATGTGATCCAATAAGCCCGGGGGTTGTGTTCGTTTGTTTTCTCATGCTGGGAGTTCTGATTCTAGGTATTTTGGTGGTTCCCATTTCTTTGAACAGGTTTTATCATCATGCATGATTAGCTTGTTCAGGAGCGAGACAATGTGCAAAAGCCATTGCAATCATTTCTCCTCTATTTTCATCAAAGATATTAGACAATGTCTTCCTTTTAGCTGCTAGTTCTTCCTTCTATTGTTGTTTTCATATTTGACTGTTTTCTAGAAGATTCATTTGGAGGTCCAACAGTATAGGAAGAAACTGGACTTCTTTCTCCTGGATAATGCCAAGTCTTCGCTTTTGTGGTTCAATTATAATAATATATTTGTTCTCTCTACAAAAGGTAATTCTTGCTAATTCAAGCTACCCCACAATAGCTTTAGGAAGCTTTCCATATACTCTGAAATATGTACAACAGACCATAAGTACACAAGCATCTGAATTTGTCAAATATGGCAATACAGTGAAGATACTGATAAACTCTGGCTGCCGTTTGCCATAATTTTCAGATGAATAGTAAAGGAGTTCATCAATCCATGTCATGGCTTTATGCTTGCAGTCTGACATAGATATAAAATTAAGCATATGCAAAACAATGTCTAGGACAAATGGAACAATTTTATCAGCACATGCATTCTGGCATAATGCCATGATTGCGGACTTGTAAGCTTCCAATATCTGATCCATAAGTACACAAGCATCTGGATTTCTCAAATATGGCAATACAGTGAAGATAATGATAAACTCGGACTACCCTTTGCCATAATTTTTAGATGAACAGTAAAGGAGTTCATCAATCCATGTCATGGCTTTATGCTTGCAGTCTGACATAGATATAAAATTAAGCATCTGCAAAACAATGTCAGGGACAAATGGAACAATTTTATCAGCACATGCATTCTGGCATAATGCTGTGATTGCAGACTTGTAAGCTTATAATCTCTGATCCATTTGAAGCCGACTATTTATAAAGAGAATCCATAGTTCATATGAACATTTAGTTTTTTGCACCGAATGATGAAACATATTATCCGTTCCTATCGCCTTCTCCTTTTTATAAAATATATGAAGGTACGCCACCCACACAACTACATAGTTCGAATTAGTCTCAATTTCTCGTGATAAAACATACAATTTTTTTTTCCTACTATCTGATTTATCAATATTGTTGTCAATGTTCATTGAATCGATCGCTAACTCCAGACAGCATTCTACGTCACCAAGTCCTCAAAAAATGTGTTTCTGTGTATCATCTGGTTTTCCAATTTCACTAGAAGTATATAAACAATTAGGAATTCGATTGTTATTGCCATGCATCGACTTCCTAATAGTTGCACTGTGTAAACACGGCATGTCTGAAGGTAGAAGTCTCTGAATCGAAAATGGAATAGAGAAGGACTGGCAAAAACCCAATTTCCAGAAACGTCAAGTGCCGCGAGCTGTTAGGTTACCCACCATAGGACTATCTACTTTTAAAAGATGTGGCCCAATTCAATACATTGGCACTTTCAGTCCATAGCTGCTAGTGCTATGATGCACCAAGCTTCGTGACACTACAAATTGCTCTACAATAGTTCTACAGGGAAAATTCGAAGACCTAATTACCCCACTACATACTTGCAATTATTTAGTTCCATGAAATTTTAACTCGTAGTGTCCAAAAGAACCATCAATATCATTGTTACTGTACTTATTTAGTTGTTCAAAAACTTGAGAAGGAGTTTGGTTGTAGTCTTTAGCATGTTTCCATGGACAATCCTCATTATTACATTTCCCACGATGCTCAAAATTACAAAGTGGCCAGAAGGGATTAATAAACATGAATGCGCGTAATTAATTTGTTAGGCACTCCATTTGCAGTAATGAAATCAGAGTAAATCATATGTGACTTAAACATATCTAAAGGACTCTAATAAAGGATAAACTTTGTGACATGTTCTGCTGAAATCTGCAAAATGGGTTGAGCCTTTTTCCCAGAAGCATTTGCTAACATACCATGTGCAATTGAGATAACATCCTTTTGATAGTGGGATAAAACCTTTAGTTCTGATGAGGAGTTACAAAAATCACCCTTGAGTGAGTGACTAGTAGCTTCTTCAAAACAGTTTGTGATCACTGCCTTGATCTTTGTCTCAGAGGATTTTTCTTCAAGGGTCTTTTGAGCAACACCTTTCCTTAAAGTAACACTGTGTACACACTGTTGTGTGTAATCTTGATCTTCCATATTACCCATACAAGAAGATACAGATCCACCTAGAACAGTTAAATCTGCAATAATTGCAAAATCAAACATCTCAAGCTGTTCACATTTTGTGTTTTCACCAAAGTGACCTGATGTTGCATGTTCTTCAACAGAATTTTTCCATATAGTATTTTTTTTTTTGATTGCACAACTTTCATCCACACTACTCCCAGAATGATATTTCTCCTCATTCATTTCTTGAAACTTATCCTTATTATACATCATGTTGGACGAAGGCATCATAAATCTATTAGCATTGATCTTTTGACACTCTATACTGCTCGCAAGGGAGTTGTCACTATGGCAAGTACTAGCACTATTTTCCTGCATATCATTGTCAATTTTGTTACCCAAGTGTCAAGCAGTTGTTGTCTCCACAACCTCTCCAGGCATTGCACAAGGCCTTTCAAGTGATTGAGAAGGATGACAAGCAAATGGTTGTTGTTTTCCTATTAATTGAATGACATATTCCTCATGATCATCATTCTGAGTATGAAATGACTCTTTACTTGTTTCTGCACCTCGACTTGCAGTGATCTCTTCTTTGGTTTTTTCTATTGGAGATCAAGAATCTAAAACCAGATGCTCCTTTGAAGAAAATGCACCATCAGCACCATGCTCAAAATGTGGAAGTTGTTTAACAACTTCTCTCCTCCGAGGCAAATGATTAGGTAGGTAGAAATATATTCATGGTATCATTATAAGAACAAGGAACAAGAGATGGCGTTTTCTCATCTGACAAAATTCACAAGATTCACCCGATAGCACACTATCATCTTATAAACACAAACAATGGGTTTAAGACGCTATCATCCTATAAACACAAACAATGGGTTTATTGGAATTACAAAGGATGGAGTCCCAATGACAGAAACAATATTCACCCAATAGCACACTATCGTCCTGTAAATATAAACATTGAAGTATAATGAGATGAATGTGATTTTATTTCATTTAATTTATTGACTTTTCCTAAATTTTTGGATAAGTCAAACCAAGATAATTGAGAATCTAGGTTAGGTTATGGTTCTTTTAAGTTTTATATTTGACTCTGAATTACCCAACTATCTTTAAATACAAGTTCAAGGAGTTGAGAAAACGACCTAAATGAGCTAGCAAGGGGTATGCTCAAAGTTTTGAAAATTATTATTCTAATTTCGATTTTTATCATCCTTGTAATTGTTTGTTATAGGATTTGACAAAAAAAATTGTGACAACAAGGGATTCTTTAAAGTGATAGAAGAGTTAGGAGGTTGATATCCTAAGATTGGTTTATTTTTTCCATGTAGATTATTTTTCATATTTCCATTAATGTATTTGATATCCACTCATATTGGTACTAAAAAGTGATTGCATATGCATGGAAAGATCTAGCACTTCATAATCCAATCCTAAGCTCATTTCTCTTTTTCATCTTTTATGATATACTTGGCTAAGTTTGTACAGTCTTGTAAACACTGTGGAAGTTTGGAGTCATTTCTGTTCTAAGTATTCATAGAGGCTTGAAAAATAAATGTCATCCCAAAGTGACTTATGATCCATAACCATAAATGTACATCACAAGTAACTCTCTTAAGTTTTTTCAAATATTTAAAAGCTAGTGACTTAGTATCTCCACCCCCACTTATACAAAAAAGGAAATAAGCAATAGCGGTGACTCTCTCTTCAAACATAAAGTAGACATGGAAATACTTCGGTGGAGCAACTTGAAGCAAACATAGTAAGAGTAGGGAAGAAGGTTGGATAGTTTTCCTAAGAAAATTCAAAATTAGCTTCAAATTGAGTTTGGATAATAATTCAAGCAACTAATAAAATCTAATGGTGTTGATCACTTTACTCTCGATAACCCTAGAAAAAGGAATGGCTATTACATAAGTTTACAAAATCTCCTAACTCATCGGATTATGGATGATAGGTTCCATGCAGATAAATACAATCCATTTACCAATGAAACCAAGCAAGGGAAATTGTAACCAAGTTTGATAAAATATCCATTAAACTCATACAAGGGGCTTTGGCTAAAGCATGGGCACTTCCCACCATTTAGCCTTCTTTCGTATAATGGAGCTAATACGAAGTTGCATATCTTAGAATACTCGTGCGTCTTAGGTGACCCATAGATCTTGAAAGTAAGAATGCAGAGTGTGAAGGATGGCTTCCATGTATGTTCAAAATAGGATAAATATGAGTATACACATATGTAGTCCATTAGATATGATGCCATATAGAAGGGGGCACCACAATGCGTGGGTGATTTAGCCTCATAGATACATCGTACAAGGTTATTTGATATGGGATCTACCCAGCAATTGAACATTGTCCCATTCTTCTACACTTCATTAATGATCATAATCGAACTTAATCATATGTGCTTGGTGCCTTGGTCTCCCATACAAGTGGTTTATTAGCACCGACAGGTCTCAGAATTCTACTTTCATATTTTGGACCAAGTACACCTTACTCGAGGTAGTCTAGAATGGTTCAACCCTTAATGATGTCATGTAAATTATGCACCTTTTATATTATTGTAACCATTTGGGGATCACTGACATTGTGCGAGGTGGTAACTTATAGATTGTCTGAAGAGTGGTGGCAATGAATCACGTAATTTTTTTCTTGCTCTGTGACTTAAAGGTTCGGTTGTCTACATTAGCATTCTCAATCAAAGATTTTATTATGTCTCTACATGGAAACAACTCTTCCTTGGCTACTACTTTGTGCAACTGGTCGATCTTGATATTTTATTCTCTATGGTTTTATCCTTGGTTTATCTGTCTACCAGTGCTAGTTTGTGGCGATACAATGTCATTGTACATGTTGTAGAGAGAATAAGAAGTTGGTTTATAGGAGGTTCATAGCAATAAAACCATGTCCTTGAACAAGTAATCTGGATCCAATCTTCACATTTATAAAATCATTCAAACACTTTAAACTTACCTATTAGATCATCCTTAAGTTCAATACCCAAAATTGATCTCACAACCCTTTTTAGAGTGAAGGTGTAGACAAGTTAGTCTATATCGTGACACCTATATCAACTGTCGCAACTGGTCCATGCGAAAATGGTAAACGCTTGTTCCAACTGGTAAATGTCTGAAACCGACATTGCTCTTACTGCTTTAATCCCACTAATATAAGCATTTATTGCGAACATCCTTTTTCTACTAGAAGTTTGGAATTCAAGATTACCGTCCAGTTACTATTGGCCTGGAAAAAAGGGAAAAAATGATAAATGCGGAGCCCAATTGGTTATGGTATAATATAGCAAATGTTTAGTCCCACAGTTGATGGATATGGATAATGCAGTGCTCCTATTGCATTGATTTGTCTTACAAATGTTGTCTATGTGATATTTGTTAATACATCCTATTTTCAACAATAAAATTTTGTTATTCCTTGTTAAGAAAAACTAAGTTAGAGGTACTGTCTATTTCATAATTTCAAATTCAGTTATTTTGTGATTGGTTTTCACTTATCAGTCTGGAGTAGAAAAGCATGAGGGTCTCTCTTATATTTGCGTGAGAAAAATAAAGCCTTAAATTATAAAGTGAGTTCTGATTTTTTTAAATTCTGATTATTTCAGATGTTTATAATCTGCACATAATGCAATTATAGATAACACAGGAAAAGACAAAGGGATGGTTCTTGCAAGTGGTTTGAACATAAATTTTATGGAACTGTAACTTACATCTTTTTTGTTATTAATTTATTCATTTACCTGTAACCCCTTATATCCACAAAGTACTCTTGCATTCGACTTTTCAAGGTATGATGAGCATATATGTGTGTGAGAAAGTCCTTATAGGGGCTTCTTAACTCAATGGAAATCCAAATACTCCAAAACAGTAGCATGTTTCTTGCTAATTTTGCACATACATATATCACATTCTAAAAGATGAAATCAAAATCCAACAAATCTCCCTTTAACTGTTCCACTGAGCATGAATTCAGAAAAGTTCATGCATACAAAGCAGAGTATAAAATATCTTAAAATATTTATGATTCTTGTTTACTTATGTTCCAACTTCCAAGTTGAACAACTACAGCAAATTGACATCTTTACATTCTACACCAAGTGGATATCACAAGTCTATGTTAACATAATAGGATGTCCAATTCCTTTTTATCTAGTCTAAAGATCACCCTTTTGCATTTAGTACACTTTGCAAGCGTTTACTTTAAGGGTCGATATGTTCATACCATGGAAGTATTTTTTATCAACAATTGTAATTTTCACATGTGGTTAAGATGGTTTGAGATTACGACCATTATTTCACTCTCTTTGGAATGTTTGAATTTGTAATAGTAGTATTCTAGGTTTATAAGAAAATCTGGTATTCATAGAGTGTCAATGTAAATTGGGATGTCCACTTATTTTGGGAGTTACTGTCTGATATTATGCATTTTTTTTCAGGGAATCAAGTGGCACCACAGGATGGCAGATAGGAATATAAATGAAATCATAATTGTTGAAAGAGATCGAGGTGAATGCTCAGATGCAACAGTTGAGATAAACATTAAAACGTTGGATTCACAGACTTACACTTTAAGAGTCAACAAGTGTGTAAGTATTTTTATTTCCTGGCCATCAATGCTTTTAATTATATTTGGAGTTAAAAATGGATGAGTTCACAATAATTCTGAAGTTGTTAGGCTCCAAATGCTTATACTGTTACAACTTTTATGATAGCATTCAAAAAAGAAAAGCGCAAAGTGGAGGGAACATTAGAATATTATATTTTTGTACTTATTTATTTCTGTATCTTACTTCAAGGTGTTCGTTGCATGATATCATTACATTTCCTCTATTGCTGAAAAGACATTATCTTTTTATTTTTTAAATATTGTTCTTTGAAATCTGAATTGGCTTGTATAATGTGTTTTTATAATTTCTTTAGTCATCATCAATTGACTTTCAAGGTTTAATACCTCTAACATTATGTTGCACCTGTGATCTATCTATCCTGAATCCCAATGTAAAATTTTGATCCTTCTCATGGTGAGATTCAAGTTTGCTATCAGACGTTCAACATGTGGCTTAGGGTTATTCTAAAAATAACAAATGTTTGTCCCCTAGGTTGGACTTCATTGTAAAACTAGTTCGCAATATTTTATATCTGGACACTAGAAGAAGAGAACCAAATGTTATTCTCTTTCAATTTCTTCTATTTGGACCATAGTCACTAGACTCGGAATCATCAATAAATTGACATGGCAAAAGAATCAAAGTTTTGAATTGGATTAGGAAAAAATCAGCAAATATAAAATAAATATATACAAATATTTTGAATTAAACACACTTTTCATTGATATTTTCTATAGCCATGTCCATATATTACAAGATTTCAATAGATCTTCAAAATTTCACAATGAATAGGTATCATCTATAATATGATGATAATATTGATTCTCATTCGTAAGGTGAGTACAGAATCTAGATAAAAAAAATCTGAGTTAACCCTGCCCAGGTAGCCTCTTTGTGGATGATTTGGTCACTGTCCCTTCACACGAGCAAGTAGAAAACACCTCCATCAAGCAAAAGAATGAGAAAAAACAGTGAAAATTAGGTTTAAAACCTTTTCCTGGGTGCAGACTTCCATAAAATGCTAGTCAAGGGTTAAGTCATGAGTTTGACTTGTGATGACTGAGTCAACTTGGTCAACCCAAGTCATACTTAGAAAGTTTTGAATTGGAACTTTTGACTACACAGTCCAATTTAAATCAGAAAATCACAATTTGACTCACCATTCCTATGACTTCGGACTGGACTCTTTGAAGCTACATTGTAGAGGAGCCTTGGCCTCTCACACTTTGTTCTCGAAGCATGCTCTAAGAGGGAGTGTTTAGGAAGTTCCCTTAGGAGTATGCTCTCAAGGTCTTTGAGGTGCTTCCGAGGTGCTCCCTGAATGATAACACAACATTCTTAATGTATAAGGGTAGAAAGAGAAAATCCTTAAATTTTTTATATTATTATTAATTGTTTCAGGATGTTTGATATGGGTTCCAACCTCATCAGACCTCATTTGAATACAATAGCATCCCATCCAAAAATTTAAATTCAACAAAAATAGCAGTTTTCAGCACTCCAACAAACAGAACTGCACCAAACCAAAGAGAAGTCCACTAAACCATCAAAAGACACTAAATGCCACTATGCCCTTTTTCCACATGTCATGTTACTTAAGGATCATTGACCTCCACAAATATAGGAACTGAGGAATCTCTAAATTTTCCTTTGAAGGACTTGCCGCTAACATCATGCACTCAAAACGATGGTCAAGCAAGAGCCAAAGTTATATGATTTCTTGTAGAACAACTGAAATATTGTAATTAGGATCTTGGAAATGATAATAGGATGTTTTCCCCACTATATCATATTTTGGATCTAATTTTACATGAATACAATACAACTTGTGAAAATGCTGCTGACAATGGTCTTGTTAGTATTTTGTTGGATATCTTGTCTAGTTTTTACCTAGATCCATAAAAAAGTGACAGATTTCCAGATTTTAAGTAGGTGATCCACATACTACTAGTTGTTGATAATTTTCTATAGTTGAAGCAAAAAATTTATTCTAATATTATAATATTTAAACAATCCAACAAAAAAGATGGTGATGTTGAGAATGCTGAGAATTTGGAGTCTAATCATCTAAATCTTACAATGCACATGTTGGTTGTTCCTGAAGGGTACATAACTACTAAAGAGTAGAAAAAAAACTATTAACATAGTCTGCAACTTCATTCAGATGAATCTTACCTCAACTGTTGTACAAGCTCTTCTCCAACTATGTGCAAGGATAAAAAGGGTGCATGTCATAGCATTGTGTTTCCTTGAAAGAGGTGGATTGGTTTCTTTGCTCATATTTCCTACTAGTTGCTTATTTTTAGGGTTTAACAGTGTTGCATCAACTATTGTTTGTCATATTCTTGAGGATCCTCATATGCTTCAGGTAGCTATGGAGTCAAAAATTTGACAAGATATTGTACCTGCTTTAAATCAAAATATAAGTGGAAGGTTGAGTCCTCATACTTTTATCTCAAACTTAGTTCTTGTTATCTCAAACTTAGCTTGGTTGAGATGAAGGTGATTTTCTGTTTGATCCATTTCATGTGATGCCTATTGAAAAAAAAATTGGGGAAAATCGATGATAGGGAAGTACTACCTCTATCTATAATCTTATAGGAAGGACTGATGATTTTGGAATGACATTTCAACATCCAATTCTCATTAGACCATCTACCCCATTTAGATCAGTTTTTTGTTGAGCAATATGTAATTTTTAAAATTTCTGGTTGTTGAACATCTACTAGATTACAAATTGTTTTTCTTGGATTAGAGCTTTAGAATTCATAGTTTAAGGGAATATTTAATGTAATGTGTCTATGATTGCAGATAATGATATGGTTGTAGCAGAGAGTACTATTGAAATTACTTCAGATCCGTCCCATTTGGATTATATTTACTGAACACTTCAAAGTGGGCGACCAATAAATGATTTGAGTATTTGGGTTGATGATAGTCAGCAACTTAGAGGAATGAGTGGCACTACAATAGAATTAGGAACTGAGGATAATTTTGTTTCTAAGTTATATAGGGCTCAACTAGTTGATGAAACTCGATCAGATTAGGCCCATGATACCACCATATCAAAGGAAAAAGGTGATGTTACTGCCTCACAAGCTACAAATGTTGGTACTGTAATGATAGAAACTTTACATTCATAGGAAAATGATATACAGAGAACCAAGAAACGTAATCAATCCCATGTTGAAGATAATACAATCTTTCATCCTTTGTCGACCATTAGATACTCAAATTTGTGTATTGATCCTTTTTACCGTTATAGAGGACTCTGTAAGTTAGGTTCCCAAATTCTTAAATGGTTCTAGCTCAATGGAAGAGCGCCTGCCTTACAAGCAGGAGGTTGGTGGTTCGATTCCTCCATTCCTTAATGATATTATAATATCGGTTAAAAATAATTAAATTAGTAAGAAAAAAATAAGAGATAGGTGACCAAACAAAATGACCAAAACTCGTATATAAAATTACTAAAAATGACTAAATTAGTGACCAAAACATGAGAGATGTGAAACTAGGCATTAAAAAGGATGCAACACGTGGCACTAATGATAAAGCCAAACATGACGTTGATATGGTAGCAAAATAAGACATTAATTTGGATGAAAAACATGGCACTACATAGGAAGCAAAATATGGTGCAACAATAGAAGAAATATTTGGCGTCATTTTGGTAGCAAAACATGATGCAAAAAAGGAAGCAAAAATTGACACATATTTGGAAATAAAACATGGTGCAAAATGGGATGCGAAAGTGGTAGCAAAAATGGATGCAATATTTGATGCTAACATGGTGCTATTAAGGATGAAAATATGGTGCTAACGGGGATGTCATTTAAGAAGAAAAAGCAGACACTCGGTAGGAAGAAAAATATGATGTTATTTAGGAAGCAAACCTTGACCAAGTTGTTTAGGAAGAAAAGTTGGATGCTATTCTAGAAGCAAACCTTGATGTTGTTTAGGAAGCAAAGTTGGACGCTATTCTGGAAGCAAAAAAAGAGACGTTATTTTGGATGCCATAAAGGATGGTACCTAGGAAGCAAAAAAATAAATTTTTTGAGACGCTTTAAGTTTTGTCCATGACGCGTCCCATTTAGCGTCTAGTTTGACCACTCAATGTAAAAAAGAATACACTAAAAAGGGACGCTAAATGGGATGCTAATTCCAGGATTTGTTGTAGTGATTCTCACATATCTACCCAAATACCCAGCATGTATACTAAGGTATGATAATTCATCAAAATCCTTTGATTTCCTTTGATTTAATGCTTAAATATAATTCTTGAAGGATTTGTGACTAATTATATTTCTGCAGCATACTTTGATTTCTGCAGCATACTTTGTTCAAGCAACTTTAGAAATCAGATTTGTATATAAATGGAATATGTTACTTATTTCTTAATTGTTGTTGGAATAATGTGCACAGCATTTGCTAGTTTAGGGACCGAGCTCGGACGTTAGGGTAGATTGATTTAAAAACATTGTTTTGAATTCTTAATCTTATAGATTTGATTCATTTTGTTGTAGATTTAAATTCTAGCTTAAGCCATACATTCCTTCTATGAAATTGGGTTCCCAATGAAATAAACTTAGTTGTATTTTCTTCTAAATTATAGAATATGTAGATTGCATTCATTGTATTATGGTTTAAGCTTTAAGTTAATTCAGTTTTGTATTTTTTGAAGACTTAATTTCAAAATATAGCTCTAGATTTTAATAATAGGATCCTCTGCAAATTATATTTATTTTGTTGTAGTTTCAAAATGCAAGTTAGTTTAGAATGGTTTCAATTATGGAAGTGACTCATTTTAGAGATTAGGATGTATAAGCAAGATCTATGCTAATATTAAACTTATTAAATGGAAATTCATTAATCTAATAAGAGATTTGAGGTATTAAATGATACATCAATTTTCTAGTTCATTTTCTGTCACCTACTATGTTTTCTGTGTCAATATGTAGTTTTCTGCTCATTTAGTCCTAGTTCACTTTCTGTCACTTACTTTGCTTTCTGTGTTAGTATGTAGTTTTTTGCTTATTTAATATGGTTTTTGAATTATGTTATAGTTCTCATTTGTTTATGATTTGGTATTAGAATTATTTTAAAGATAGCTTGAAAGGTATTTCCATTTATGCAATTAGGACAGAACATGAATTTCAATGTCTTGTAGATCTTAGATGTGAGAGTATTTAGTTAGCATTAGGATTTTAAATTTAAATGAGTTTGATGATTATTATATTAGGAATCTTAGTATTAATCATTTCAAATAATCTCTAGATTAGAGTAAATCAGCTTAGATTATATTAGATTAGGATAGGCCCTAATCCTGCGTATACAGTGTGTGTGCCTCAAAGTTTACCTCCCTGGGTTGACATTTTATGAAGGATATTTGTAGTGATGTATTTACCCAATAATACTGTCGACACCATTTCAGAATTATTATGAGCCTCTCAATATGTCTTGTATGATCCCAAATACAATCTATTCTTCAAAATAGACCTCAAGAATCTTACGAATATAATCCTTTAAAAGAGGCACTACTATCCTGGAAAAAATGGCAGGAGCATTCTTGAGTCAAAAGGGCATGACAATATACTAGAAACACCCTCATTCCATTACAAAGGTGTTTTTTGTTGATATTCCTTCACAATTATGATTTGATGGTAGCTAGAGAACCCAACAATAAACGAATAAAATTATCGACCCTCGACACTCTCCAATATGTCATCTATAAACAAAGTCGAAAATGGGTTGTGCAAGCAGGAATCATTCAATTTCCTTAGGTCGACACAGATATGCACTTTCCCAACAGTATTCTCATCTTGCACTATCATCGGGCTGATCCACTAAGATTCTTGGACAGGTTCTATGATACTCGCATTCAGCATTCAATCTAACTTTGTCTTAAGTTTTTCTACTTATGTTGGGTCCAGTCAGTATGGTCATTTCTTAATAGGATTTGCGTCAGGATTCAATGGGATCTTCATTTCTCCAAGATCTCCAACAATTCCTTTCATCTCAAAAAAATTTGTGGGAAACATATCTTGAAATTCATGCAATAAATTTGTGATCTTCCCAGCAATTTCATCATCCCAATAATATCCAATATTGGAGAACTTTGGATTTTCTGGAGACCCAATATTTACTTTCTTGATTTTTAACAAATTCATAAATTTGTCATTCGACACACTTAATACTTATACTGCATGAGTGCCTTCAGATTCTGGAATTTTTATGCCGTGGGAATCATCACCATCTGGTTCTCTTGTAACATTATATAACCCCATCCAGTGATGCACTTTTTTGCTGCTCTGATTAAAATTTGGCATTGATACAGGAATATATTTGAATATATTCATCTTGATTTCTTGTAGAGTATGATCAATCAAGGGATGATCATATTTAAATTCAAATTTATCGGTAAAGATGGTAACTAAATATTCCCATTCTATTGTCCCTCGTCACAGCTCGACCGATGTATACCATTTATGTGGTATCATGTCCAATGTGTGTACAAACTAATGGACATATTCCTATCATGGACATCCCTCCCATTTCGCGCGACAATATTCAATGTGCTCGATAGGATTAGTCAATCTTGTGTACTTTTGGCAAGTTTTCATCGCCTTCTCTCCAAATTGAACTTCCATTAATATCCGGCATTAGGTCCATTATGATATAGATTGTTTATGTGTGACACACCATCTTGCAGGTGTAGCCTACAATGCAAAATCCAGGGTCAACAAGCATTGAGGCTCTGTAACTTTTTCTCCAAATTGTGTAAGAAAATATGCCAGGTTAGGAAAGCTCTCATAAGTAGGTAGGTCAAATACCCCAATACCTACCCATCACACGTATTTTTTAATCCTTACACATATTCTCATGGACACTTCATGCAATCAGTTCTACCAATTTTCTAGAGCTTCTCCAGAATTCGATGTGCAGGAAGTAACGCTTCACCAACTGAGTTTCTTCATCATATGTTGGATTCACATAATAATCCATTGGAGAATTCATTATAGATATGTTCCATATATCCACCATTTCCTTCACTATTCACCTTCTCAACATACCTCTAGGATTCTAGAGGATCAAGCGTTGTGACCACCCTTAGTTCTTCATCTTCAAAATTGAGTATCCTTTTCTTGAAATTGATGATAGTTTGGTTATAAATGGCCCAATCAATCCCCAAAAGAGAAATATATGGATTCGTATCATCAACAATTTTAGTTTCCTCAAAGTATGCATAAGTGGGAAGTCCTTGTATCTCGACAGGAACTTGAGTTAGTCGATCAATAGGTAAAACCTTCGACTGATTTTCTAGTCTCAATTGTATAGGAGACTGTTGGTAAACATATATGATAGTATTTATGACATTAAATTATCAACCCATATATGTATACTTAGAAATGAAAGTACATAATATGCAGGACTAAGGCCTAAGCTAACCTATTCTAGCCTAAACTAATGCTGGCTAACACATAAAACAATTACAACTGGCCCAATCATCTTGAAGGAAAACCCACCATAAGGTGACCATATCTGCCAAGTTAGGTCATTAATTCTTTCGTTGGTGATTGGAACTATTTAGAAATCAAATCAAATGCAAGGGCTTCAAGAACAAATTAATATCAAAGAAATATTTCCCTACTTACTTCAAAACATAAAGAAACAAGAGAAATTAAATTTAAGCCCGCACCATAGCTAATAAACTAGTTTATTCTCTCAAACCCAATCCAAAATTCAAAAATGAGTCTATAAAATTTTATCAAACTTAAACATACAGAGTGATGTGGGTGCAGGTGAAAAGCACAATCCAATCCAAAAAGAATATCTAAAATGAATAAAAAGAGAAAAATCCTCAAATCATAAATGAGTTCCAAACATGTACAAGATTGGTACTAGGAGGATAATTGGATCTAAATTTACACTAAAGGAATGATTGTGCAAATACAAACTCAATTCAAACCCATAACATCAAACAATCAAACCAAATCACAAAATTAATGTCAAACTAACAGTTGGTACCAAACTAGTACTGACTCGGACCGAAATCTACAGGAAATTCCAAACTGGTACCAAACTGTAAAATAAATTAAATTCCTCTTTCAAAAATGCACACAGGAAAAACTGAATTTTCAACTTATAATGAAAAATAATTAGAATGACAAGTCCAAAATATCTTGCAACAAACCAGTAGGAAATTAAAAGAAAAACAGAGAAATCCTTTTATGGAGTATTTTCTAGCAAACCTCTTCTTCTCAAATTGAATTCTAATAACCAAATTGTTGGTTTCAATGGAATCTCATATTACTAGTTATAAAACAGATTCTTTGCACCAGGCTATACCTCCAATTGTAATTTCAAAGGCCATATCTAATTCAAACATATGATCCAAACAATTACTTGAAAAATAGAGATAGAGTTTTTAGAATTTTGTTCAAATAGGAGGTTGAATCATTGTTTTAATTTGCAGAATTTGTATCAATATTAAATTTAGTTTCCCAATCAACCTTAATGAGGATTTAATGTTCAAATCAATATTTCATTACCATTGACAACAAAAACCTAGTGTTAAATCAATTCATGAATTATCTTTGTGCATTAATTATAACTCATGCTCTATTTTTAAAGAAGAGTTATGTTATGTTTCCAACGATCATCATTTATGTGTCAAATCAAGATGCAAAATTTCATTTTAAACCAAATTTTATAATATTGTAACATTCATCACTTCTTCTTCTTTTTGCTTGCATATGTGCCTCCAAGAAATGGTTTACTTGGTTTAAAACAACATGTACTCATCAAATTGAATTTAGAAATCTTGAGAATTTAATTTCATTGATTTTATTTCACAATTCAGATTTGAATTCATACAATTATCTAATGATTTAAATAAATGAAATAATCTTAAACTGCACTCAAGATTTTGATTTTCTATTCTTCTCGGAACATGGGTTAAATCAGTTCGAAATGAGTTCATAAAAATTGTAGAACTAAAATTAAAATCTGAAAATACATAGAGAAAATTGTTAGTTGGAAATGCAAATTAAATCCAAAAGTAAATAAATCAATATACGGTTATGCAAACTAACTAAGAAATTTGAGAGCAGATATTACCCAATATTGAGGGGCCCTTCTTAATTTGGATAATGTTGCTTGAAGATAATCATCTCATGTGAAGAGAAATGAAGCAACAACAGTAGAATTCTCCATTAAGATCAAAGACGTTGTTTACAAAATCAACTCTTTCCCATGCTTGTTTTTACAAAGGAATTATATGTCAATTACAAAAAATGATAATGATAATCATGTTAGTGGTTTATGCTTTTCCTTTATCCTCTATTTATACATTCATATCAGGATTAAACAACTTCAACAAACTCAGAAAATGACCAACTCAGAAAACACAATTTGGCAAGAATTGACAAAATGCCCCCTCGATATCTCTCTGGTAGTTACAAATTTGGCGAAACAATTTCTGGGATATGTAGATGGTTAGGTTTTCTTCATGCACAATATATCGTTTGGTGATATATGCTACCACATGCACACAAATCGAGGTACAATGTGGCTGTTTAGAAATATTCACTACTAAAAATATGGGTTTTCATCATTTTGGGCAAATTCGAGTTAAAGAACCCCTGATATCTTGTGAAATATTTGGAATTTTAGAAAACTGTATTCAACATACCTATTTGGATATGATGGGAGAATACTTTATAATCAAACTTTCTAATGATATAAAATATGTCTTTCTAATGATGTAAAGATGACAAATTTGGGAGCCATCAGAGACTATGCTAGTCTCAGCTTTCCCATACTCTCTCAAGTTTGTCTTGTAATATTGTTCACATCGGATCCCAAGTCTAGGATAATATAGTCCATTTCATAATATTCTATATGGGTATTCATTCTCAGCTCTTGGCCAGTCTTCAATTTTTTCTCGATATGATTAACCCTCTTTTCTTGTTGCACATCTTCTTGTGGTTCTTTCTATGAAAGATGTCACTTATGCTACAACATATTTATCTTGGATTAGTGATCAAAAAAATTAAAGAACTCTTTTCATTTACTAACCTTTCCCATTGGTTTCTATCAAAACAGTTGATCAAATCTCTCATGAATCTCTAGGATTGGTCCTTCAGACAGTATAGTTGTAGAGGTCAACGCTTGACGAATTCTTTCGATGATTTCAGGAATACTTCTTTTTTGTGGACGTTGAATGTTACTTTCTTTTGTGTCACTGGTCGCACTCGAGTTTGTCCATACAATCCTTCTTGATCATTTCTAATGACAACACCTCCTCTCGTCATGACAACAATACTCGGTTCCCTTAGTTCAACACAGATATTGTGTATGTTCAAATTGGGATTCTAAGGTGGATTTTTTATTTCCCACATTCTTATCTAGTCATTGCACAATCAACTGAGGATATTCCTCAACATTATGATCAAAATCCATGCAATACAAACACATCGTCGTAGGATTTGTGCAGTCCCTGACAAAGTGTCTAGGTTGTCCACAATTATAATATATCACTTGGCCTCTTCACAATCAAATCCTCCTCCTCATCCTTGACCTCTGAAAATTCCACCCCCTGCTTTGAGGATATTGTGCTTGAGCGTACTGAGGATTAGTGTATTTATTTTGTGGATATTTGTAATGGGTACTGGTTTTGAGGAAATTGAGCCTAAGTTTAATTAGCATATTATGCAACCAAGTCCCAGAAACAATAGAAAAAGAGAAGAAATAGAAAAGAAGAGAATAATCCACACCTTAATAATGAATAACAGAGATAAATAATAATCCTCTTCAAGGGAGAAACCTCCTTACACAATGTACTAAGTACATAATACAATAAAAGATACAATGGTGACTAAAATGAGAATATCTCCTTCTTATATAAAGGAGACAAAGGTGTACAATAACAACTAACATACCCACTAATAGACTGTTGATGGCCCGGGATTGTAGGTTTTTGGATAATCTACAGGAAATCAACACAAGCATAAAGTCCAACCAGAAAGGCTTCGAATCGATCCCACACAGAGAAGATTATATCCTCGAGTTGTTCGGGATGACTAAATCCTATGGATACAAGGCCTCCACTGGCACAAGGGTTTTTGGATCAATTAGATATGTTCTTCTTATGAGGAAGATTTGAGAGAAAGTTCAAAGTAACTGGATTCTAGACTAAACTGTCTAAGGAAACTGAGACAATGATTGCGAAAGGTTTCATGCAGGGAAGTTATGATATATAATTAATGATAGGAAAATGATTACTCAACTTATTAAAATATAGATCAAGTTTACTTCCTTTAATCAACTTTAAATAAAACTAAAAAATAACAATTGCAATGCTTTATCCAAAGTATTATAAGGGTAAAATTGTTCTATCAAGTAATACGAATTGAAAAAATAGTATCAGGGATCAATAACTATTCATCAGTTACAAAAGGTTATAAGAATTAAATAAACAGATTTATTCAATACATATCTAACATGTTAATATTGTAAAGAGACATCAATACATAAATAAACACATTCAGTAGATGAGCAACCAATTATCAGTATGTCAGAAAGATAGGAGAATGACTAGAATTCATGAAACACATTTAATGAATAACCGTAGATCATAACATAAGTAACAATGTAATTTTATTAAACTTCAAAAATAGTACAACATTCCAAAATTATAAATCATTCCTAGTACTTATGTGGTAGTCCCTTCTCACGTAGCTCTCCTAGACTTAATCTTGCAAGTCCTCCTTTTTGGGAGGTACTCTTCCCCTTAAATAATATTACAAAATTGTACAAAGAAAAGACACTTCCCAAGATGTGGGATTACAAAATATTTAGTTTCATGGTTTTCCAAGAGTAGCACGCCACTTGGAAAACACATCCATCAAATCTTGGATGTCCAAAAATTGAGCATTTTCTAACTCCAATTCTTATTTACATATTATGGAAGCAATCTCCTTTTTCCTTGACCTTCTCCCATTCTATGAGGAATAGATCAATCCTCATCAATGAAGTCAGAGGTATCTCAATCGACTGCTTAATTTCATCCATGGTAAGCTGAGTGATCTCCAATATATGCTCCTTGACTTTAGTAAAGTCTCTCTCGATTTGCTCCAATTTCAATTTCGGAGGCATATCCTCATCAATAGGATCTAACAATGGCGGATTCATATAACTGAACAAAGTCTCTGAAGTGAACCACATTCTTTTACAAGCCAACTGTCCATGTTTCATGATGGATTCCACCAGGTCATAGATACTCTCCCATTTTCAATCGACACCTCGATTTTCTTAAAGTTGAGCTTATCTAAGATTGGCATATCATTTGGTCTTTCTTTGATGTACTTCTGTCAATCTATGATGTGATTGTAAGCTCTAGTTGCATCCTTTATCCTTCTATTATGACCATGAAGAACATCTTATTGGTGCTCAAATGCATTATACAATTCATGCATCTCATTAAACCCTTTAAATATATTAACCATCCCTAGATAATACTCATCATGTATTTTGCGGGATAATTGTTTAAATTATCCTTCTGTGAATTTGGAGAAAGAAGAGGTGGTAGATGCAAGTTGGATATCTTTGATTTGTTGCTCAAAGATAGATATCTTATCAGCTTGTTTCTCATTCAGGTGATCTGCCCTCTCAAGCTGCTGCTTGAGATAGTCATTCTATCCTTGAAGTTGCCTTAGCTTCTCCTCATCTTCATTCTTCAGATGTTGGATTTCTTGTCTATGTTGTGCATGGGCCTGTGCTTGGTCCTGTTTGGAAATTTGCAGCTCTTTTTCCTTTTCTTCCAACTCTTTATTCAGTTGAGACATTGAATCAAAATTAGCTCCAGCAAAATCTCCCATAGCGGTTTCTATGTTAAGGGCTTCTTGTTTAGTATCGAAGGAGTCCCTCTTCCAAATGATCTGATTTGGGACTTCCCCTGCTTGAATGTTCCTTCCATTGATCTTTTTTATCCCTTTTAAACCACATATTTCTCTTTCCTACTCCATAAATAATTTCCTAAGGAGACCACTGCATCCTCACCAAAATCATCCATCTCATATGTTGTTGAGATGGTTCCCTCATGGATAGTAACCAAAGGTTCAGGCTGTGAAGTTTCAGGAATGGGGACTTCAATGCTAAGGGATGTAATAATGGTGGTATATGTGGGAATAATGGATGGAAGGGATGGATGAATGGAAATGGGGATAGATGTAATATATTCAAGGGGGAGAATTTGTGGGGATGGAAGAAGTATCAATTTGTGGAATAAAAGAATGCGAGGGTGTAGAAGTTGTATGAAGTCCCGATGAGGTCAAAAGAATGGATGAAGTGTAAAGAGGAATAGGAATAGGAAAATTTTGGGATACCAAGGGTGTTCCACTGGTAGCAGAAATAATCTGAGACAATTTGATCTCAGAAAAAGAATGTTGGGGAAACGAGGAATCAAAAATTCTCCCAGATAACCGGGTTGTCGTAGCAGATAAGGTCATGGTAGTGAAAAAAACAACAGGACAAATGGAAGGAGTGTTTTCCTGCTCTATATTACTGTGGATATCATGTGCCTCAACATTGGCTAGGGGGAATGGTTCCACCTGCTGAATCTGTTGAACTTGTAGGATTTGTTGTTCAGGATGCTCCACCCTTTGAATCACTTATGGAGGAGACTCAAGGACTTGTACCTACAACTGCACTTGTGGAATGGCCTCATGAGCCTTCTGCTTCTTGGCTGGTGGTTTTTCCATTGTTGCTTGTGCTTCTACCTCTGAGCTAAGTTTTTCCATACTTTTCTTGAATTCTACTTCTCTGTGCAAGATTTCCAATCTCGAGGAAGGTTGTGTTCTCTCAGGGCCTTCGAGAACAACCTCATCCATGTCCTTTGATTTCTTAGCAGGAGCAGTGGAAGAGGTGGATAATTATTCTTTAACATCCTTTTCTGTATTTTTCTTCTGTAAATTCTCTTCCACTGTTAATCGGAGCTGTCTCAAATGTAGGGTTGCAGTTTTCAGCTCCTTCTAATACTGGAACATGTGAGTTTTATCCACAAGAGTGGCTATCCTGCTCACCACCTCTAATAAATTGATGGCCCCTCTGTATATAGAATCATCTAGGAGATCCTAATGAGCGTATGCTATCTTAGTGTGCTCCTGCACAAAATGATTTGCCGGTAAATATTTGGGATCATGCATCCTTTTGGGTGCCTCCCCTGGGTTCATTTTTGCTATGGATTTTCCTAGGATAGCAGCATGAGTGGAATTTTGCAATGTCAAGAATACCAAGTTCAAAGGAAACTTGGGCCAATGCTTCCTCTTAGCTGTTTCTAGCTTTGGGAAAAACCCCATCAATGTCAATCTGAAATGCATTCTCTTGTAAGACCATTCTATCCGAGACTATTCTCGGCAGCAGATCAACTATATTGCTACCCCAAATATGAATGTAGGATAAGTATTCCCCTACATACCAGTCACCCATTAAGGAAATAAATGCTTTATCCCTCTCTGAGAATGTGGGGGAATCACCCTTGAAAGTCATCTGGTACATCAACCCTATAAAGTGGTCACAAATTTCATAAATATGAGGAACAAATTTATCCTCCCACATATCTCAGCAATAAATGTGGACCAAAGGAGAAGTCTTGGTCCAGCTCCATCCCATGGCCTAGAATGAACAAGTTGCATAGAAAACATGCATGACATAACCTGACAGATAGAAAGCTTGCTTTCGGGATGTGGAAGTATTTTTGTACTTTTCAATTGCATCCTTCAGCACCGCTGATAATATCTGTGCCCAAATGAAGGATGCACTTGTAAGTAATATGTGATCGGATATATGATCCCATTCTACTTTGAACTTAGTGCAGTTGGGTAGTCCATATAACCAGCAAAACATGGCTGCTAGCAGGGAAAATGGCTCCCTAAACCATGAAATGGGGTATGCCTCGCCTGCCTTAGGGATGAACTCAGCATGGTTGTCCATACAAGATTTTATTACTTCCTCATTGTCAAAATGGGTCGTGACCGCATCTAGGAATTGGACAGCTAGGAGTTGTTGAGGAGGTTTAAGGGAATATGCTATTGCGAATACACCTGGGTGGAAAGATCCCAACGAGGTTCTAGTGTGGTCGTCGAAAGACTGTTCTTTAGGGCTTGCATGGTCAAGTTCCCACCTGACTGGTTCTGTGTGTGACATCAAAGGAGGTCTTTCCATAATTCAATGGAGCTGTGAATTTATAATTTTGGCATATGCAAGCTGGTCATGAGTGATAGTAGAGAAGTCGTCGTTGTCAAATATGGCATAGATTCTGGACTAGTACAAATGGAGGGTCTCAGACACTAGTCCACTGGTGTCAGTGAAGATGCCATCATTTGGGTCCTTGCTATTTTGCTCATTCAGAGAGGTCTTGGACCTGGTGATTCTACACATTCTGTCGGACTTGGAGGTAAATTCTTATGAAAATTTGGCTACCATAATTAAAATTTACCACGATAAAAGTAACAAAAATTATCCTATGAGAATACAAAACTTACCTGTGGGAAGCTTGGAAACCAGAGAATGGTGAGCTCGATGAGAAAATCGTTGTTAAAATCTCAAGCATAGTGAAAAATTGCAAGTGCAAATGGTAAAGAAATCATAAATTTTAATGATTTAAATAATCCAGGGCTCAACGACAGCATAGATCTGGGTCGTAGATTTCGAGAAAATGTACGGTTGAGATTGAGGCGGGAAACAAAAATGGGGAGACGAATTCCTTGAAAACTTGCGATCTTATGATTTCCACAATCCGCAATCTGCATTGCGGGTTGCAGAATGCGGACTGAGATTTGTAACCAGGAAAAAATATTTTAAATTTCTGCAATCTGCAATACGCAAAAGATTTGCGCATTGCGGCTTGTGGGGCTACAATGTTGCAAATTTTATTTTTATTGATTTTTCGCTTTCCGTAGTTCACATTGTGGAATGAGGAAATGAGGAAGAGAAAAATGGAAAATTAAACATGAAAATACTTTTCCACTTTCTATAATCTACATTGCAGGATGCGGGAAGCGGGACTGAAAATTCAAGGTTTTATTCACAAAAGGTTTTCCGTAATCCGCAATCCTTATTTCCGGGTCGTTGGTTGTGGGAAGATGAGCATTTATCAAACAAATAAAATTTCAAACCTCACAATCCATAATTACAGATTGTGGGATGTGGGAAATCGATTTCCAAACCCCCCTAAAAAAAGGAATTTCACAATCTGCATAGCGGGTTGCCGGTTGCAGAAAGACAAAACATATAAAATAAAATGGTACTTCTGCGATCCACAAAACCAAAAAAAATCTTTTTAAACGAAAATTTTATTAAAACCAAAACACGGTACCTACAGTGACAAGAATAAAAACTCCCATGTCAAGACCATGGCTTCAAAATCCATTTCACTGAATAAATGGGGCTCCCATTTTAAGCTATTAAAATGGGATCTGTTGTTGCCAGCAACATAGACCCAAGCTGACATAAATAATATGTAATGCACCACAATATAGGGGTAATGTGCCACACTATATGGGGTAATGTTCCATCATTAAGGTTTTAACATGCCCCTCCCCTTCAAAAAGTGTTTTCCTCAACGATGAAGTAGTTCTGGATGATTTCATATAAAGGACTCATCTTCCCATGTTGAATCTTCTGCGGGTAAGTTCTTCCATTTAATGAGATACTCTAGAATCGATCAACTTCGAAGCTGTCTATTTCTTATTTTAGTGATTTCTTTAGGCTCCAAGATGATTTTTCCTTCTTCATCAAGTTCTTCTAATATCGTTCGAAACAGTAGCTTGTCACCGATTACCTTCTTCAAACAAGAAACATGGAAAACTAGATGGACTCATGAAGACGCGGGTAGTTCCAATTTGAAGGCCATAATACCAATCTTTTTTAGCACCTTGTATGGACCATAGTATTTAGTTGATAATTTATTATCCTTCTTGGTGTTCTTCAGGTACATATGTTTGTATGGTTGTAGTCTTAAAAACACCCAATCCCCCACATTAAAGCTTTGTTCACTACGGTGTTGATTTGCCTAATGTTTCATTCGATTTTGTGCTAGATTAAAGTTGTCCTTTAAGAGTTGAAGAAACTATTGTTGATGATTCATGTGGTATTCCATTGCTTTAACCTTACAGGATTGTGTTACTGAAAATGTGATGGATGGTGGATGATAGCCATAAAGTGCAATAAATGCGGTCATTTTTTATGATGTGTGGAAGGAATTGTTATACCACCATTCTGCCAAGGGTAACCACTTAACCCATTATGTTTTTTTAATAACTACAAAACATCGAAGATACCCTTCCAAACATTTGTTTACGATCTCTGCTTGTCCATCGAATTGAGAATAACAAGATGAGATACGAGCTAATTGAGTACCCAAACAAGAAAATAATTTGGTGAAAATGGGATCCCTATCACTTACTATAATACTTGGAGTACCATGTAGTTTTTGTATTGTCTCCATAAAATAATTGGTGAGCGTGCTTTATTTGAAGGGGTGAGATAGTGCACAGAAGTGTGCATATTTAGTAATTCTATAAACAACCACCATGATGACACTCTTTCCTTCTAACTTTGGTAAACTTGTGATAAAATCCATTGAGACCTCTATCCACCTTTGGATTGGAATGGAAAGTGGTTATAGGAGACCTGAGGTCTTAACTCTTTCCACTTTATTTTATTGGCAAACCAAACATTCCGTCACAAATTTTTGAACATCTTTTTTAAGATAAACCCCAAAAAATATTTCTTTACCCCATGGTAGGTTTTTAAGAAACCTAAGTGCCCTCCTATCGGTGAGGAGTGGAATTCAAAAAGTACCTTCTACTTGAGCTGGGAACTCTTGCCAAGATATAGGTGATCCTTGTACCATAGCAAGTCATATTTCCACCTAAATGTATTAGAGGCACTGGGATCCTGCTGCAGCTTTTGAATTAATTCCCATATTTCTTCGTCATTTTCCACTCATCCCTTACTTCGGCTATCCAATCTAGTTGGATGATCCAGATAACATACACTAATGCTTCAGCATTATCATATTTCCTCGATACTACATCCTCGACAACATTTTGCTTCTCATTTTTGTATATGATTTCAAATTCATATCCCAACATCTTTGTCACCCTTTTTTGTTTCTCTTCTGAAGATGGCATTTGTTTCAAGAAGTATTTAAGGATATCATGATCAGTTTTAACCTTGAAATGTATCCCTATAAGGTAGGGGCACTATTGCTTCAAGGCATGTAGTATTGCCAACATTTCCTTCTCATAAATGGAATTTTTTGAGTTCTTTCCCTTCATTGGATGACTTGTGAAGGAAAGAGTGTGTCCTTCTTGCATTAATATAGCTCCAATTCCATTTCCTGAAGCATCACATTCCACAATAAAAAAAATTGTGAATTATGGTGTCGCCAACATAGGAGCTTTACACATTCCCTATTTGAGTTGTTGAAAATATTCAATTTCCTTTGGAGTCTAAGACAATGCATCTTTCTTCAGCAATGTTGTTAGAGGAGTTGTTATTATTCCATAGTTCTAAGCAAACTTGTGGTAGTACCCTGTAAGACCTAAGAATCCTCGAATATTCTTTAGGGTTTTGGGAATCAACCAGACCATCATGGCTTTAATTTTTTTAGGGTCTATCTTAACACCTTCATGAGATACAATATGACCCAAATACTCTACCTCCTCTACCCGAAAGAAACATTTTGAGGGTTTTTCATACAGTTATTTATCCTTTAGTAGTTGTAGTACCATGTCAACATGTTGAAGATGTTCTTCCCAAGACTTGCTTTAGATTAGTATATCATCAAAGAATACCAACACAAATTTTATAAGGAAAGGCTTGAAAATAGAATACATCAAACCTTGAAATGTGGAAGGCGCATTTTTCAGACCAAATGGCATGACCAAAAATTCATAGTGACCTTCATGAGTTCTGCATGTTTTTTTGGGGATGCCTTCATCCTTCATTTGAATCTGATGATACTCAAAACTAGGATCCAACTTTGTGAAGACAACAGCTCTATGTAATTTGTCTAACAATTCATCAATGAAAGGAATGGGAAACTTATCTTTAATGGTGATCTTGTTTAGATCTCTATAATCAGGACACATACACCATGATCCATATGGCTTGGGTACCATTACCACTAGTGTAGAGTAAGAACTTTGGCTAGGCCTAATTATGTCATCCTCTAACATTTCAACAACCATATGCTCAATTTCGCTCTTCTGGATATAGGGATAACGGTAAGGTCTGATGTTAGGAGGAACATTGACTGAAATTAAGTGGATAGCATGATCAAAGTCTCAAATATGTGGAATTCTTTTGGGAATATCTTCAATTACCTTGGAATGATTATTAATGACTTTCTAGAGATATGGGGAGATAGGGAACTTTGATGTTTGAACATCTAATGAGTATAATTGTGCAACTACACCTTGATGTCACTTTTTCAAAAACTTTGTCATACCATTAGAACTTATCACCTTGCTTGCTTTTCCTGTGATACCATTTAACTCGTATTCTTTTCCTTCCCATGAAAATTTCATGAAAAATTTTTGAAAATTAAAATCCTTTGTTCCCAGTGATTGTAATCATTGGACACCTAAGAAAACATCATCCCCACCCACTGGGATAGAAATCATTGGACTATTCAATACATATTCCCCCATAGAAAGATTGATATTATTCCATTTCCCTGAGAAATTTATAGTTCCTCCATCTGCAATCATAACTTGAAAATTTGGAGCTGGATATACAAATAAATTAAGAACTTTCGCTAATTTACAGTGAATGAAATTATGAGTACTGCCAGAATCAATTAACACTGCTACCTTCTTCTTTTTGATGTATCCTTCAATCTTGCAAGTTTGAGGAGTGATAATTTTAGCCAATGCATGACAATATATGGTGGGAATAATTTATTCTGAAGTGTCCTCTTCTATTTCTTCTGAAGTTGCCTCTTCTTGAGATGCTTCCTCTTCTTTTTGGTTCTTCCTCTTCACAATCTATGTAGAAAAAATTCTTCTCACCGCACTTATGTCCCTTACTATACTTGTTTTCACAATTAAAGAATAATCATGTTTCTCTTCTTTCATCTAGTTGTTGGGGTGTCAACCTTTTTGGTGGTTTAGAAGAAGGAACATTATTTTATCTGTATGTGTTGGAGAAGGCCTTTCTAGTAGTCATTGCCATATTTTTACTTTCAACCTTGCTTTCCATCATGAAATCCTTCTCTAGGGATGATGGTTCAAAGAGACACACCTCATGTTGAATGTTATCTTTAAAGGTTCCAATAAATATATCTAACAAGTTATCTTCTGAAATATTCTTCACTTCGAGACTTAATTTCTGAAATTGCTTGATGTGTTATGTAATTGGACCTTTTAGTTTTAGATTTACTAACTAGATAAAGAAGGTGTTGTTATTTATATCCCCATAATGTGCAATCAATTATTCTGTGAATATAGACCAAGAGATAATAGATTCCTTTTTACGGTCACAAAGATATTATTACCATTCAAATTGATCATGTTCTAAATATAAGGATGCAATATTTACCTTTTGCAAAGTGGGCACCTAGTGTAGATCAAAGAATTGCTCCATCTCAAAAATCCACGTGATTGTATCATTTCCATCAAAATTTATCATGTAAATCTTGGGGATAAAGTATTTCCTTGACTTCAATTGAACCCACGATGTTGTAGTGAAACATGAACTTTTGAGGACTCCAACTTCCTACTCTCCAATTGTTTTTCAATTTTCTCTAGACATTACTGGAATAAGTCCTCTTTTTCCTCCTTATCCTCTTCTTGAGTAGATACATGAGGAATAAAGACATTTTTTATATACTTCATCAATTCCTTTGAGTATTGAAGATCTTCTTTTATAGCCATCCCTTTGATATCCTCTTTACTATCCATCTTATTTTCCAATTTAACGAAGTGATCAATTTTCACATTTCCTTTAATCATATCTTCCAACTTAAACACTCTAAAAGATGTTCCTTTCCTTTAATCGTATGTAAGGGATGAATCATCTAGGGGTTTGAGTGGAGTGTGAATATTTCCACTTACTTTTGGTGGAATTTTGAACAATAAATTCATCACACCCTAGGGTTTACCAAAAATAGATCCTTATGCTCAAAGTTATTCGAATGCAAAATGACGTACCTTTTTCAAACCTTAATTAGAAGACTATTTTATGGCCGACTTGTAACTAAGATAAAATTTGAAGTTCAAATTATCTAGTTCTGAAACCTCTTCCTGTGGAATCCTGATGTGTCCTCTTTCCAATGCCACAAATTTGACCTAATTTGGATGTTCCAAAAAAGAATTATTGAAATTATCCCAATGGTTCTTATTTTTTTCCTATCCATAATATCAAACTTGTATGATATGCCACGTGTCCACTATTTTGTTTCTCTATCTCAAACTTCTACCACAAATACCTTGGTTCTTATTCTTTTTTAAGCAATTAGTATCACTCAATTAGGATCTCAGATGCCTCAGATATGACCTTTTTATCCTAGAACACATGTTTTAGACCAGGTTTTGGACTGTTCAAAAACCCTAGATTCCTCCACAATTATCTCTGAAACTGTAATGGATCAGGATCTGAATTTCGGGTTGGATCTAGTTAGGCCTATCCTATAATTGTGTTTTTAACCTAACTCTATGAATACTTGTAGAAAAAATGTTGTAGTGAAGATTCCAAGATGACTCATTTTGCAGAAGCTAGTCCCGAGGAAAGAGCTCTGATACCAAATGTTATGCAACCAAGCCCTATAAATAGAATAAAAAGAGAATAAATATAAATGAAGAGAGTAATACATGCCTTAATAAAGAATAACGGAAATAAATAACAATCCCCTTCGAGGGAGAAACTTCCTTACATAATGTGCTAAGTACATAAGACAAGACAAGATACAATAATGACTAAAATGAGAATATCTCCTTCCTATATATAGGAGACAAAATTGTACAGTAACAACTAATATACCCAACCCGACATAAATGATATGTATGCACCACAATATAGGGGGTAATACGCCACAATATATGGGGTAATGTGCCATCATTAAGGGTTTAGCACAACCTGCATATGTTCATTATTCTTCATCAGGTACATGTCGATTATATTCCCTTACACCAACTAATATGGTCTTCAATCTTTCTCATCAAGGTGCACTGACCAACAAAATTTATAGTTTAGATTGGTTGGTGTACTTATAATTTTCTGTAAGTATAAGAATTCTTATGATCGATGTCCTCTAGTATGGAATACTTGACACCAAGTCATCCCTTGTGTATTCATCGTATTTGGTGCTCCTAATGTGACATAATTCATATCACCAGGAAGTTATATTTACACTAGTACAAAATGAGAAACTAATGACTAAAAAAATCACTAAAAGTCGGCTATAGACGACTATTTTTGAGTTGACGATTAATAGTACCTAATTTCCACTATCTTATAGCTTGACTAACTTAGTCGTATTTCACTTAGTCATTAATAGCTTGACTTATTAGTCATTGATTTAGTATGTTATGGCTGATTTTACCACACCAATTATATCACGCATTCATTGCCTTCCATGTCCCTCTACAGACTCCTTGGACCCCATGGGCTATAGTTTCCTTGCTCTTCAATTTCTCCTCCTTCAATGTATCCAAGGGGTTCCTTAAATAGCACTCAAAAGAGGTAATGGAGGGTCAAATCCGAGTGTTCTCAAGGCATTTGGAAGGCCAAGAGTCAAGTTATTCGGACTCAAATGAGGAAAACTCCAAAAATATTTGTCATTTTGCACACATCCCGATGTATGCAGGCTTGAGGTCAAAATCTACATATACACGCAGTTATTGCTTTAAAAGTGGCGTATATGTATAACCAGGAAATTTTTGGGGATGATATTGGAACATCAAAGCATAATATAAGTCCATGGGGTCCAAGGAGTCTGTAGAGGGACACGGAAGGCCATAAATGTGCAATCTACCTAGTGTGGTAAAATCAGCTATAACAATATGCAAATCAGAAATGATGTAGTCGAGTAATGTAAATACAAAAAAATATTAATAATAAATTAAAATAACATAAAGGAGGTTTTAAGAAAACTTTAAAATGGGATTGTATACCTCTAGTTTAGATAAAAGAGTATATATTGGGAAGATGGAAATCAATCTCTAGACACATTAAAGCATCACTTAGCCTAGAAATGCTTAGGAATAATAGAATCCAAAATTCATGTGTGCATGTAATGACACAGGTTTAGAACCTCAATCAACAATGAGAATGTATACTCTTAGGGGATTTGATACCATGTTTGAGAAAAAGGGTATACCCACACATGTAAAACACCTTAAGGCAGTCACTTACACAAATCAAATATCAACTCACCAGTGTTTACATGGTTAAAACCCTCAAATAGAGAAAATATCCATGGCCCCAACCAACACGACTACTTGAAGCAATAAATTAATGCAAAAACAAAATATATTACATGAACTTATCTCAACAATAGATCATCAACAAATGATCCTCCATACTCTTTAATTAGATGTCATGGACCAATTAGGAGTTAAGAAATAAATTAATACTTGTCAATATTGAGGAAAATTTGTGTGAGAATTTGATCTACTATATGATCTAGGAGCCCAAGAGACTCTCACAAATCGAATTACTTGCAAAAACGAGCAAAAAAGCTTGAAAGAGGAACAATTTAACATACACAGTGTGAATAGAAACTAGATATTATTGAACTGTCTAACATATAAATGTGTTAAGAACATGTTTATATTACATCTGGATAAATTCATGAGGCTTAGGAATCCAAATATGAGTGTACATGTGAAATGGCCAAAATTGGCCTCAATCCCCCCTAGGTGGGCCAAACAAGGTCCAAATCAGCCTAACTAGTCATGAACCAAGGTGTGGACATGACTGAAGTGTGTTGGGGCAATTATCACTCCATGGAATGCATCGGTGAGCAAGTAGAGGTGAGTGGGAGGCTCAAGGTGAGCAATAAATGTTCCAACAGTCCAAAAACTGGGCTAGAAACACCCCTAGCGCTCCTATTCAACCAAATATCCTCAAAAAGAGTAATGGGAGCACACTTGTCATTAATGAGGGTGCACATGTGAAGGTTTACTAATTTGGAGCACTCATGTAGGTGTGAAAGGGCCAAAATAACTGGTTATATTGTTGGATTAACTTCCCTAAGTCCAAACCATAGCATATCACTGCATAAATGCAAATAAAATTGACTAAGGTTATACACTAAGGTACTAAGCATTGGATTAATATTCTAACACCCCCCTTTAACCATGAATTAGTACAACTCATCAACATTTTATTGGAGGCATTGGCAACAAAGGCTCAAATCACCTCATTACAAACAGAAATTTATTTGTCCATGTAAAAATGAGGAAAAGAGGAAAACCTCATGGGACAAAACCTAGCCTATAAAATGGACATGGGGATGAAAACCTATAAGTGAATAGATTCCATTACCATCCATCACTCACTCCAAGAAATGATCTCAATTATGTGAAGGTTTTCTCAGTAAAACGCTTGGTGAATATGTCAGCAGTTTGCTCAGTGGATGGGCAATACTGCAAGGAAATCACCTTGTCATGCACTAAGCCCTGGATGTAGTTCATATGGATTTCTATGTGATTTTTTCTCTAGCTCTATGCTATATATTTATATATCTTGATGGCACTTTGATTATCAACCCAAATGGTAGTGGGTGAATCAAATGCAAAATCAAGCTCTTGAAGAATACCTTGCAACCACACACATTGTGTGGTTGCATTCACTACTCCCCTGTATTTGGCCTATGTTGAAGAAAGAGAAATATTGTGTGGTTTCTTAATATACCATAAAATATGACCATTAGCAAGAATAAAAACAAAACCTGAAGTGGACTTTCTATCAGTGGGATCTCGAATCTGAAAATCCAACTAGTTCAAGTGAAGAACTAGCTACATAATGTACCCCAAAACGCTTTGTTCCTTGGAAATATTGAAGGATACATTTGTTTTCCTTCCAGAGGAACTCATGTGTCTATTGCATATACCTTGATACAGCACTAACATCATAAGACAAATCGGGTCTGGTATGTTTAAGGTACAACAAACTACCAACTAGCTTCCTATACAGTGAACAATCTACCAAAGGAGAATCACCAAATTCACCTAGTTTTATGCCAGAAAGAAAAGGTCACTTGGATGCCTTACAATCATCCATATTGCACTTTATTATTAGGTCTGAAGCATACTTAGGTTTGCTGAGCATTAATCATCTGTCAGATTGCTCAATTTCCAGTCCTAGAAATTGTTTTAGCAATCCTAGATATGTCATTGCAAACTCACTATGTAGAGATGCCTTAATTGATCCAATTTGTTTGTTGAAGCTCCCTATAATTAAGAGGTCATATACATATAGTACAACATAATTTTGCTTCAAGTACACATTTGGATCAGATTTGCATCAAATGAAACCAATTGAGAGAAAGAAACTATCGATTTTAGCATACTAAGCCCTGGGGGCTTGCTTGAGCCCATAGACTGATTTGTTCAACATGCAAACAAGTGAAGGATTCTCTTGGAAAAATTTATCATGATTTATGTATATCTCTTCATTTAGTTCACCATGTAAGAATGCACTCTTGACATCCATATGGTGAACCTCCCAACCTTTACTAGTTGTAATTGCTAGAACTAGTCTAATTGAATCCATCTTTGCAACCGGTGCAAAAGTATCAGTGTAGTCCACACCTTGGACTTGATATTATCCCTTAGAAACTAATATAGCCTTTTAGTTAACATTAGAACCACCTGCATCAATTTTGGTTCGAAATACCTACTTACGTTGCACAAGTTTCCTCTTGGGAGGAACGGTAACCAATTCTCATGTTTCATTCTCTTGTAGGGAATTGAATTCATCTTGCATGGATGATTTACATCTTGGATAATGAAAAGATTCTTGATATTACTATGGATCATATCCAATCATCATATAACAGTTCTCAGCAAGAGCAATTTCACTTTCATAAGAAGCATTGTGAAATTGGGATCTTGTCTTCCTAAGATCTAGAGGATTTCTTGCTAGATTCCTAGCAGCTTCTATTGTTTTCTCAGCCCATTTAGGCATTGAAGGTGAGTCATGTACAGAAATTTCATCTTCATCTATGTCATTATCAGATTTATCAGAAAATTCATATCTTGAATCATTACTTACATCATCATGGTGTTGGGGGGAAGAGCATTCCCCCGGTGCAAGCTCAAAATCTGGTATGATCTCCTCTTAAAATTGCACACTCCTCTCAATGAAGGTCTTGAGTGTGAATGTATTAAAGATATTATAACCCTTTGTCTCTTCACCATAACAAACCATGATACATTCTTTTCTCTGTGGCTACAATTATTTCATCTTTTCTGATGGAATTTGAACCCATGCCCTTGAGCCAAAAATTTTGAAATGTGAGACATTTGGTTTGTGTCCAAACCATGGCTCATAGGGATTTTTTCCTTTGACTGATTTGTGTAATTACCTGTTATGAATATATGAAATACAATTGATAGCCTCATCCCATATATTGGGACTTATATGCTTTGACTCAGTCATGCATGTGGCCATCTCTTTGAAAGCCCTATGTTTCCTCTCTACCGCACCATTTTGTTGTGGTGTGTAGGGGACCGAATGTTGCATTTGAATGCCACATTCCTAAAAAATATGCTGCATATTTTTATTGACATATTCTTTACCATGGTCAGTCCTGAGGATTTTTATCCTATTCCCACTTTGGTTCTCCACTAAGGCCTTCCAAATCTTCAATGTCTCAAAGACTTCATATTTTAACTTAAGGAAATATACTCAGCAGAATCTCGATTCTTGAGCAGTCATCTATGAAGGTGAGTACATACCTTGATCCTTCATAGGAGAGAGTTGGAAGAGGAACAATGAGGTCTAAATATACCAATACAAGTGTTTATGTGGCTCTCCTTTCCTTCCCCTTCTCATAGTTGCGCTCTGGATGCTTCCCAACTACATAGTCAATGCAAGCTCCATTGGAATATTTGATTGAAGGAAGCCCTCCCACCATCTCATCCTTCAGTGCTTGAATATATTTGTAGTTCATGTGTCCAAATATTTCATTCCATAGCTTGGAGGTCTCATTGGCATTGTATAGGAGCACTTTCCCTCTAGAATTAGGAAGAAATTTTGAGAACTTATACATTCTATCTTGGTGGTCTGCATACCCCAGTGCCACAACTTGGTTGGAGGATATTTCTGCTATCTATACCAAGTCAAGAGTAAATTTTAATCTATTGGCTTCTCCTGTATGTGTCATTTGATATACGGACGTTAAATTTGCTGCAAAATCTGGTACATAGAGGACATCACTGAAATATCCATGGTCAAGGTCGATCCTCCCAAATCCTTTGGTCTAGATCTCGAAGTAATCTCCCATTCGAACAGCTAGGCCACTATTCGAATGCATAGAGGAGAAGAGCTCTCTAGTGGAAGCCATATGTCTAGATTCCCCTAATCAATAATTAAGGTGGAGGAATTAGAAGAACCTGGTACCAAGGCATGGCATTTCTCCTTTCCTTCAGAACTTGAGTTGCCATCTTTCTTCCTTGTGCCATCTGGGACAAGGATGTTGTTTTTATCCAGTAGTTGCGCCATCATTTCAATGGTATTCTTCATGCAGGATCTCTCTGGATTCCATCCTTTTGGCAATAAGTGCACTTGTATTTCTCCTTTCCCTTCTTGTCCTTATCCTTAGGAGTATTCGAACCCCCATCAATGGTTTTGGGTTTATCTGGCTTCCTTTTCTCTAACTACTTCGAATTATTTTCCTTCTGCTCGCCTTTGAAGGAATTCAAAACACCCATAGCCAAGGATCGATCCTTGCATGCTTTGATGGTTCCCATATAAACTAGCTTGTCCTGCTCCTAGGTGAGGGACTCCATGAAGCCATCTAGTATTGACATTTTCCAATTTCGAATGGTTAGCTTTCCAGACAAGAATGTGCTAACAAACACTAAATATTCTGGCCCCAAATTTAAAATAATTGATAGTATCAACTATTCTTCCTTCTTCTCAATCCCACATTACTTGAGTTGAAGTACTAGGGACTTTATTTCAGTGAAGAACTCCTGGATAGTCTCAAAATGTGTTGGGCTCACGCTACTGAGCTCGTTTTCAAGTTGATGTCCCCTTAGATCATCAGTTTTCCCAAAGAGAGATTCGAACTTCTACCACACCTCATTTGAGGTTTTCAAATTGTCAACATGAAATAGGATCTTTCTTTAAATGCTTAGACACGGCAATCCAAAGGCATCATCAAGTCTATTGAAGTATTTCGACTTCTCTACTGCGTAGTTTGGTTCCACTTCAGTACCCATGGTGACCCTATAGAGACCCTTAGATCTCAATTGGATGACCATCTCAGCCTTCCATTCAAATTAATTGAATGGAGTGAGAAATATTTGGTTTTCTTCCATCTCTGCTTGCGCTGGTGCTAATATTTGTTGAAAGTTCCTGCAAAAACACTCAAATTTTATCTGAAAAAACTTTCAAAATGCAGCTCAAATGCTCAAGATTTATTTTAAACTCCAATAAGCTCTAATACCATGTGAGAATTTGATCTAGAACATGATCTAGGAGCCCAAGAGACTCTCACAAATTTAATTACTTACAAAAACCAGCAAAAAAGCTTGAAAGAGGAACAATTTTACATACACATTGTGAACAGAAACTGGATATTATTGAACTGTCTAACATTTGAAAGTGTTAGTAATAGGTTTATTGTAGTACCCCCAGGACATTGCTTTTATTTTCATGCTTTGAAAATTATTTTTGTTATGTAATGAGTTATGGAACTAAAAAAAAAAAACTCAAATGGAATTTGAACAAAAAAAAGTTTTTATTTATTTATTAATAAAGAAAATAAAANGCACCAAAGAACATGTGTAAGCAAGCTAGAGTGATTGATACCAATCAAATCCAATCCAAAACTCAACAACTAGACAAGATCCTAAATCATAGGGATTTAAGGATCTAATTAGAGATTTGATTGGGATGGCATAAGACCTGGGCAAAGCTATTTATATGAGTGCACTGGAATAGCACGGGACGTCGTGTTGTGCATGGAGAAAACGATGTTGAGTGCATGTGTTGAGCGTTTTTCTATTTTATAAGTCCATCGTGAAAACTTGTTACGGACTCTAGGATTGAGTGCCACGAGGAAGTTACTTGCTGTTATGGTGCATGGTTGATGATCCAGCTCGGGGGTGGATGGAGCAAACCGGTGAGTTGCTGCCTCCTATGGTTGGGAGTAGTTGATTCTCCAAGTGTGTTTTTCCCTGGATTCAAATTTAAACCAAGGTCTGCTTTGTACTACATGTTATCGGGGTTTTGACTCCTTCGTTTGCTTACGGTTTCAGTCCATTGCATGGTTTATACCTGACATTAATCCTTACTCTTTCTAAAATTTCTTTTGCATGATCAATAAAATATCTTGAGAGTGAAAATAAACCCTTGTTTGTTTTGTTTTTGAATAATTAGAAATTTTCTGATGTAAGGGGTTGTTACAATATGGTATCAGAGCTTTAGGTTCAAAGCTCGGACATGAGAGCTCATCATTTGCTTTCCCTCATTAGATAGTGAATGTTGTGTGTAGGAAGTCATTTATCTGAATTCAAACTGAAAACTATGGTAATGATGCAGTACTGTTCCGATTGGTTCAACGATCTATGAAAGACGAATTTACCAGATCTATCTCTTAGCAAATCCTAACTTGCGTGCCTTTTTTTCCTTTTGGTAAAAAGTAATGGAGACACCCCTGCTATAAAACTAATACCTCTGCCAAGAATAAATTTCAAAGGATTACGATATTGGTGGCTCTCTACAGCCTTACTCGAAAAGTTAAACAGTGTATCATATAATATACTCGAAAAGTTAAACAGTGTATCCTATAATAATCAGTAGGCATTTACTTTCACATTTCACCCATTGAAGTTTGGTATACATCCATCTCCGTATGTGGCCAAATGTAGCTTACTTTGTGCATGCATCCACTTGGGATTTGTTTTCCCCCTTTCTCTGCCAAACTGTTAAGAGTTTCAGTTTGAGCTCTCCATTTGCATTTTATGTCAATCGGTAGAAAGAAATTGTTACATATTACTAGATAGGGGCATCCAAGATTTCAGTAGAAATACTGTTTATTATTTTATGTTCCAGTCCTGATCTTGATACCCATAAGCTAAAGATGATTCTAATAAGGATCAGAAATATTCTTTGACTGCCAATATACTCCAACATTGTTTTCTATGTTGTATTATATATATATCATTACATTGAACGGACAGATCTGAGGTCCAAGCTCTGCGTGGATTTCCATTTTTCATTAGACCTGTACTATATATATATATATATCTTAACCTTGAAAACCCAACTCTGCTTGGTTTTTCTTTTAGCCTCTTGATCTGTAATATATATATTTCAGTTCTAGTGTCTTTGTGATGTATATACATATTTTTAAAGACTCAGAGTCTGCGTGATCTTCTAGATCGCTGGGATTAAATATATAACATTTGGATCTGTTGTATGTAGATATCTTTTTGAAACCCGGATTGTTCTCTTTTTTTTTTCCAAATCGCTTTATGTATGCGTTTCTCAAATCCGATAGCAGTATTATCCAATTCATGTGTTGATGTCTACAATTTGATTTATTTTTTTTGCTATGTACTTGTTGAGCTCGGATCTCACAATTTCAAGCCTACGATGGCATTTACTCCTGAAATCTATTTGTTCCTAGCTTTGACTGCTTATGTTATAACATTGGACCTTGTGCAAACTCCGTCTGCAGGCGTGGATCTCGATCTTTGTAGCATGGATATTGATCTCTGTAAGACGCTACCTCCAAACATTATATATATATATATTATTTGATAGATCTCAAATTCTATAGGTGATACTCTTACCTGCTTTTGATGTTTTTTTTTCCTTACCTAAAAACTTAGATCTGAAACACAGGCTTCCTGCATATGATTTCCCTGCTTAATGGACATATACATGTCAGATCTAAAAGTTTGCAAACGTTTTCAATGGTGTAATGGATATGTTTTACTTTTATTTGAAATCGATCTATATGGATACTCTATTTCCAAGCTCTCTGTTTTGATCCTTTCAATGAGAATGGCCCTCCTATCTGCACTGGATCTTAGGTTCTCTGTTGGGAGTTTAACATAAATACCTTCCATGTGATTTACTCTTACGTTGTTATGGAAAGGAAAGAAGATTCGATTAGAAGTTCTCTGTTTCAAAAACCAACCTTAAAGTTTCGTAGTTTTAACAGTTCTTACCGTTGTTGAAGAGTTAAACCCTAGATTCTTGAATCCCGGTATCGGCACAAATCCTTAATTCTGATTTTTGTTTTTGAGAGATCACTGATTTCATGAATATAGAAGATCTATGTTTAAACTCTACTTACGACGGTTGATCTCTAGAGACTTCACCGCTTTAATTGGGTGATCCTACAAAAAAAATCTCCAGTTATAAATTGCTTTCACTTAAGCTGAGGATCCTTTTTAAATGATTGGATAGATACGTTGGAGTTCATAACGTTGCACTAGTATTAACTTATAGTATTAAATGATTTGATAGATACATTGCAAGAGTTCATAAACTTACAGTAGTATTAATTTAGGTCTAGCATATCTCGAGATGTATTACTAAGATCTTAACAAATCCATCAAATCTCGAATTGATTACGAAGAACTGACCAGTAAATAAATTGGTAATATATTAAATATCTTAGTATTTTTTTGAAATACCTTCTGGATATATTCATAAAAATTGAAAGATTGGAAGTTGACATAAAAAGACCCTTCATATTATTAGCGAATGCATTTTTTTGTTTAGCACTTACTTAAATAAGGAACCATATTTGCAATTATATATAACTTTAGGCTCTTTACCGTAAGTATTTAAGATAACTCTACGTTCATATGTATTAGGGTACATTGCAATATGTGAAATGTCACATAACCGAGAAAAGTGAAGCTGGAATGTATAGATAAATACGACTATGCATTTATTGGAATATGTAAAGATATGAGGTATTTGATGCATAGTTAATACAATGAAATTTTAATATTATTTATTTTATATTTTATTTTTTTCTTTATTTAAAAAGGGGTGGATTAACATGTTTTCTTGGATTTGATGGAAGGAGATTACATTTTACATGATCTATGCTTTTCTTTAGGATGGTTATATATATTTTCATACAATAAATTGTATTGATTTTGTTGCAATGTATACTTATACTTTTAGTGCATTTGTTATATGAAAATAAAATAAAAGATGTTAAATACTAAACTCTTCATTCAACACATACTTTAGTCATATTTTAGTGTGGGATTTATATATTATTATTATTATCAATTTCTACTTGTAGTTGTTGTAGGTTCCATATTATCTCTAAATCAAAAAGTCCGTTACTTAGTATTCGGTTCGTTGAACCTTAGAAAGATCCCTTGATTTTTTGAAAGCCTTAAATGTTTCGGGGCGTTTACCCTTTGTTGTTGGTGGTTGTTAAACTCTTTTGAAACTCCCCATATCCATAGCCAAGTGACCCCATTTGATAACTTCAAGATTTCACGAGATCCTTCTTCTGAATCCAAGGGTATTGAGAAATGGTTTTCACTTAGTTTTATTTTTATTAATCGCTGTTGATAAAAAGTTGTGTTTATATGGTGAAGTCAACAATGACTTTGCTTATAATTACATAATAAGCATGCCATAACTTTAGATTATAAAACATTAAAATGTTTTAATATGGATGATTTTAAATATATATTTAGTTCAAATGTTTTATTATGGAAAACGTTAGTCATTAATATTATTCCATTTTAAAGACATAGAATGTTTTATTATATTAGATATAATATAATAAAATGTTTTATTATGGAAAACGATAAAGTTAGTAATATTATTCCATTTTATGGACATAAAATGTTTTATTATGTTGGATATGTTTTATTATATTAGATATAATATTATAAAATGTTTTATTATGGAAAACGTTATAGTTATTAATATTATTCCATTTTATGGACATAAAATGTTTTATTATGTTGGATATAATATAATAAATTATTAAAGTGGGAGAGTTCTTTTTGTGAATAGGGAGATTGAAAAGGTTAGAAGTTATATATTTATTTATGGTATGAATATTTATATATTGAACATATTTATGTATATGTATATAGTATTTATTATTATTTTGGGAATAAATAAAATAGTGGAAAATAATTAGAAATAAGGTCGAAATATAGTTTTAATTTTTTACTTAAAATGTCTCTAAAAACCATTGTTAAGAAAATGACATAGTCCCCTACTTTTGTTTTTCTCTAAATGTGTTTTATTTATTCCTGTTATAGAAAGATAGGGCATGACCCTTGATCTTGAATCTACAACTTGATAGATGGTGTACAAGTGAAGAGAGCATTGCTCCTGAGGCGGCCACATAAGTACATCAATTTTGATATGTTGACTGTAATGAGGTGGGTATTATTTTATGTCACATTAACAATTGATCGATAGTGTCTTGGCCCACACTTATAAATTCTAGTAGATAATAGTATGTCGTGGATATATTTATTTCTGCTTAAATGTACATCTGGTAAATTTGTAGTCATCTTATATTAAGATTGATAGAGAGATCCATGGTAAGGAAGCATTTGGTATTCTTACTTTTTCTTTATGATGGTTGTGAGCTAACTAGTCAACCCTAATTTAATGTCTTGATCCCTTAAGTAGTCATACAACATTTTATGGGTATAAGGTTCAACCTTACTCTCAATCATACTCATTTTACGATTGGGATGAATGGCTAAGGTAAAGATGAAATATTTTGGGACTAACTATTTATCCTTTATCACTTAATATAAATGATGGAAAAAAAAATTTGTGTCATTACAATGCATTAGTCAAAGATAACCATTGTAACTAATATTGAAAGGGTCTTATTTGAATTCGTACATGTTTAATGGTCATCGTGAATAGGAAGCAAGGATTTTGTTACATACTTTATCATGTAAAGGGTTAAGGACTAATAAATCAAATGTTTTCTTTATTGTTAATAGATATAATGATATGGATTTAGATTTGTTTATCATGTGTGTTTTGAATAAGGTAGAGTAAGAATTTTATACCTTGTTCCTTCATTGATTATTTAGATAAGGGTGTTGAGGTCAAAGGAATGTGAAATAGTTTTAGATAATGTTAATGTAAAGGATTGTTGATTTTATTTTTGGAAAATTTTTTTCTTATAAATAATATATATAAAGAAAATGAATGCATTTTATATTTTTATGGGAGTGTACATTACCCACTTTAGGTTTGATGAAAAGAAAATACCACTTTGTATAGGATTGAAAAGAGAAGGCGTTTATAGAAAATACATTTTATATGATCCATTAAAAGAGTATTCAATGATTTATGAACCTGGTTTGATAAAAAGAAATTGTTTGTCTCATTTGTAAATATGCAGTTTATCGTTGCATCTGCTTTTAGTAGTAAACCTTTTGTTCTTTCTTTGGTACCAGCGACCATGTTCTTACGTCTCTCTACTCCAAGTAAACCTTGCGAGACTTATTTCCAAGAGTGTTAAGCAATACTCTCTTACGGTTCTTTTGTCTCATTAAATTTGAACTTTTAAGCGTAATTGTATTTAGTGTGCTCTTGTCTACATATCGGAGAAAGTGAAAACTCTCTCCAGCCACTCAATGATAACGAGGCAAGAGGATATATCTTAATCAATTCAATTAATTATGTTTTATGATGTCATCTAGTTTTCATGTGAAAAAAAATTAGAATTAGTCTTGTGGTCTTAGAGTATAAAATTTGATAATACAATAGGGTAGATATAAGATTGTATAGTTTAAAATCAATGCCGGTGGTTATTGTGCTAGCCAGGCATAGTAAAAAATTGAGACATCATGTAAATATGCAATTAATAAAAATACCTACAACTAGCTATGTCACTGCAACGTTCCACCCAACTAGGTATGAGTTTAATAGCAGTTCGACCTAATGAACTCGCATACGCACAGGTATGTTCTATACTCTATGAAGCATTGGCTTTCTGAATGCAAAATTTTGTTGTTATTTTGTGTGTACGTAAATAGAAATGCTTAAATAAATGCATGAAGAGTGGAGTTGTGCCTGAAGATAGACAATATGATATATTTTCTTTTTACCTCCCAATATATAAGGGTTAAATGTAGTAATAAGTAGTGAAGTTTTATAACCTGTAATTGGAACGGACACTGTAATAATGCTTAAACTAAGTTGTAGTTGGAACCTATAATGTTACGAAGAAGACATAAGCATGTCCCTGATATTAGTATGATGTCGATATCTGCTTGGGGTGATTTGTAAAATGTTTAGAATCTTAAGATAGTGATTTACATGTTTATCTTCTTGTATGTGGAAGAGAAAAAAGTATGGTTACAAGAAAACATGTATGCATTGAAGCATTGCTTGATTGCACTACGCTATAAAGATTGTCAAGGAAGTGCAAAGAAATTTAAAAGTTGCCCAGGATCGGCAAACAAAAGTTACATGGATTTAAAACGAACTCCAAGAGAGTTCAACATTTGATGATCACGTATATTTAAAGGTAAAGTCAAAGAAGAATTCCTTGAGTTTGGGAAGGTGTTCCAAACTAACACCAAGGTATTGTGGACCTTTTTAGCTAAGATAGGGATGGTAGCCTATCAACTTGCACTTCCACTTAATATAAAAGTACATGATGTATTTCATGTTTTATTATTATTATTATTATTATTATTATTATTATTATATATATACATGATACTACTCATATAATTGACTGGGATGCGATTCAGGTAGAACTCGAGGGCGAGTTCTAGACAGAACCTTTTCTGCATCCTAGACAGGAGGGAACATATGCTCTAGAATCGAGCCATCGTTCAAATAAAAGTGCAATGGAAGCACTTCATCCCTGAAGAGGAACTTGAGAAATGGTGGATAAAATGCGGGAAGCATATCCCTCCATGTTCCAGAATGAGCAGGGGAGCTCAGAATAAAAAGAACACCGAGGACGATGTTAAGAATAAGGGGGGGGGGGAATGTAATACCCCCAGGACATTGCTTTTATTTGCATGCTTTGAAAATTATTTTTGTTATGTAATGAGTTATGAAACTAAAAAAAAAACTCAAATGGCATTTGCACAAAAAAACCTTTTTATTTATTTATTAATAAAGAAAAAAACACTTGGAGAACTCAACTACATGAGGGGACACCAACCATGGCACCAAAGAACATGTGTAAGCAAGCTTGAATGATTGATACCAATCAAATCCAATCCAAAACTCAAACAACCAGACAAGATCCTAAATCATAGGGATTTAAGGATCTGATTGGAAATTTGATTGGGATGGCATAATACCTGGGCAAAGCTATTTATATGAGTGCACTGGAATAGCACAGGACGCCATGTTGTGCATGGGGAAAATGATACTGAGTGCATGTGTTGAGCGTTTTTCTATTTTATAATTCCATCGTGAAAACTTGTTACGGACTCGAGGATTGAGTGCCGCGAGGAAGTTACTTGTTGTTCTAGTGCATGGTTGATGATCCATCTTGGGGGTGGATGGAGCAAACCGGTGAGTTGCTGCCTCCTATGGTTGGGAGGAGTTGATTCTCTAAGTGTGTTTTTCCTTGGATTCAAATTTAAACCAAGGTCTGCTTTGTACTACATGTTATTGGGGTTTCGACTCCTTCGTTTGCTTACAGTTTCATTCCATTGCATGGTTTATACCTGACATTATTCCTTACTCTTTCTAAAATTTCTTTTGCATGATCAATAAAATATCTTGAGAGCGAAAATATACCTTTGTTTGTGTTGTTTTTGAATAATTAGAAATTTTCTGATGTAAGGGGTTGTTACATTTATATTACATATGGATCAATTCGTGAGGCTTAGGAAGCCAAATCTGAGTGTGCATGTGAAATGGCCAAAATTGGCCTCAATCCCCCCTAGGTGGGCCAAATAAGGTCCAACTCAGCCCAAATGGTCAAGAACCAAGGTGTGAACGTGGTTTAAGTGTGTTGGGGAAATGATGACTCCATGGCATGCATGGGTGAGAAATTATAGGTGAGTGGGAGGCTCAAGGTGAGCAATAAATGCTCCAACAGTCCAAAAATTGGGCTAGAAACACCCTTAGCGTTCCTATTCAACCAAATATCCTCAAAAAGTGGAATGGGAGTGCACCTTTCATTAATGAGGGAGCACATGTGAAGGTTGACTGAGTTGGAGCACTCATGTAGGTGTGAAAGGGACAAAATAACCGGTTATATTGCTAGATTAACTTCCCTAAGTCCAAACCATAGCATATCACTGCATAAATGCAAATAAAATTGACTAATGTTATATACTAAGGTACTAAGCATTGGATTATTGTTCTAACAACTTGATTCATAATCTCACTTTATATTTAGAACATAATCATGAGTGTTGGATTAGTTAGTTACAAAAACACACTAAAGAAACACACTTTACCTAAAGACATGTTAGACCAAGTTTCACTTAACTAACTCATATGTGTCTAAATTTCCTAACCATGGAAATGAAAAAAAAATTGAGGGACTTGCAATTTTTTTTAAATGAGCTATTTTAGAAGCATTTTATGTTCTAAACAAATTGCTAGAAAAATAAATATTGACTATCAAATAAAAAGCTACAATAGTTTCCAAATTTATGCCTAACATTAAGAATATTCTAGAGTTGTAAGTGTATACCCCCAAAACTTGATTTTTCTAAGTTGAGATAATTATAGAAACCATTACAAGATGCTCCAAAAAATAGAACAACTTTACTTGGAATATCCAAAGATAAATAAAGAATAAGTGGCAACAAGGTTAAACTTGATGTTGAAAATAAGTTGATTATGAATTATGGTGGAGCAACATTAAGGTTTCAACAAGTGGGTTCTTGAATGGCCTCTCATGGCCATTATAGATGGCATGATAGATGGCCATTATAGATGGCATGATAGAGTAACAAGTGTGGTGGATAGCTTGTCAGTATATTTTATGATGGTGATTTCATGCCTTGGAATTTAACTCTAGTGTCCTTTGGTACCAATTAATGGCTTCTAGTATCAAATATTTGTGACGGATACCTTAAGAATAGATTTGATGGGCTTCTATTGTGCTATATATATGTCTTCTACGATATCCAAATGGTAGTGCAAATTTTGGATGGCTCCCTCTTCATGTCCATGTTTTAGATGAAGGTTCTTGGACGTATCTTTATTCCAACACGTTCCATCGTATTTAGCCTTCTATCTATTCGTGCCTATATTTTGGATTCCAATCTACTTCTAGCATGGATTCTCCAATGAATTTTAGATTAGTTATGCATCCCTTTAATATCAAGCAAGCTTATCTCTTCATTGTTATTTATATTAGTTGCATTTGTTTGGACGTTGAACCATATTGGCATGTCTATTTGTAGGTTGTAGTCCTCTCATTTTCCTAGAAAGTTTATGGGTTGCTTATTTTATCTCCTTTGTGAGAGTTTGCATCTTCAAATGGTATTTTAGCCTTACGGTTTTTGAAGAGTTCCTATATACCTCTAGTTTTTTCGAGAGATATAGTGGTTAGTAGCTTCTTCAATTTCTTGATCCCAATCATTGGTGGGGATTCTTCTTCAATTTCTTGATCCCAATCATTGGTGGGGATTCATTGGTGGGGATTCCCTCTTTCCGATACAAGTTATGCTTTTTGACTTCATACTTTCAACATTAGGTGTCAAGGTTTTGTATAAACTAGATTGCATAAACCTTTGATCTTATCCTATAATATTATAGCAAACATATGCAAAATTTAAACTTTTTTTCAATTAAAAGATATAAGTTTTTCAAAGACAAGAAACTAGCAATAACGAAGAATAACTAAAGTTTAAAAAAATAAAAGCAGTAATGATATTCCACTTAACCTTTGAACCATACACACTCTCCATCCTAATTGTGTTCATTAAAAAAGTATATGAAGAAATCTAAAGGAGTGTAAAGAATATTTCAAATACATCACCAACATCATCATCATCATTATTATTATTATTATTATTTTATTATTATTTTATTATTATTATTTTATGGTCCTAAACGTCAAAAAAATTAATGGTAATGTGATGTATATGTAAGATTCCTTACCTACCTACAATAATTGTTGAAGTCTAAGAGAAGAGAAATCTAAAATCCTTCTAAGATGGTAAAAATTGGTTATTTGCAACTAGTACATTAAATCTTGATATACTTCATATATTCAAAAAAGTTATAGAAAGACTAATATAATACTTTACCAAAATGTTTAACTTCTTAGGTAATATTTTTATGTAGTATCAATTGGTTCTATATCAAGCGGTTGTGAGGAAATTATTACCCTCCCCATTCCTATCCAAATCCCACTTTGTGACATGTTTCTCTTAGTGAGTTGATTTGGAGGTTTCCCTCGTGATATGTAAAAGAAAATTTTGATTGATTGAAAATAGTTTTCCTTAAATATGATGATGAAAATAAATGTACTAGAATTTTTATGTTCACATTTCTACAATTTTATGATGGTGATGATGGTGAGGGTTAATGTCCAATAAGAAAACATTTGGTCTATCATACCTTAAGAGAAGAGAAAAGAAAGAAATTATTTGGTTTGCTTTAAATTTTATTCCTATGCTCAAAAAGCTTAAAGAGAAACATTCTTATATTACCATTGTTTTGAGGAGTTATAAGGTTAGAAAGGTTTGTTTGTAGAAAATATTTTGAAACTAAGATCTAATGTGGGTGCATGCAAGGCATTCTAAGAGAAAGTTATTTTCATCCTCAATGCTCATTGTTTTGTAGAGATGACAAATTATTTCACCCCACAGTGTTTTAGGAATTTTCCAACACCCTATTTCACTATGGAACTCATGAGAGTTTGTTATTATCTTGAAAATGTTAATTTTCTTCTTTGAACTAGTTAGAACATAGAGACAATTTTGTTCTAGATTAGGGTTAATGACCTCCTTATAGTATCTCAATTTTCTTTTAACTGCTAAATATTTCTTTAAACTTAGATGTAATAACATTTTTTATGTTGTCGATATTTTGCAAAGTGCCATTTTCATCAATCCCCCAATGGTTTAACCATGTCATGGAATATTTATGCCACCCTCACTTGAGATTCATATGGTATCTCATGGAATCCCATGTAATATTCCTGAATTAGAAATTAGGATCACTAACTATGTACAATAAATTTTAAAACAAACTTTTAAGATAACTAGCTGACAACTGGGCAAATTAGCAAGCTGAGGAGGGAGTAAATGGGATTTAAAGGTGAGATCAAAAAGGTGGGGAAGGATATGTATTTTTCAGGATCCTAAGCACTTGTATTTTGGTCTCATTTAGGTTTCTAACATCAACTCTGCTGAAGTCTACTTCCATTCTTTTGGGAGTCCCAACCGGTACAAACAAAAACCCTTACTAGTAGTTTCCAAACAACCATTGGCTAAGAGAGTATTAGGAATATTTTAGAACTCTTCCATGAAGGTATATATAATTATTTGCAGGTTTATACATATCAGAAATGACTTAAAAGGATTCTAAAGCTCGCAATAGAAAAACTAGTCTATAGGACAACTCACTAGTTTCAACTTCTGATTTTTCCAAAGAGGTGAAGGAAGATACAAATTCTTTGTTTCAGAAACTGTATACTTCTATAAACATGTTAATAACATATCAGAATAATAATTATTGAATTTAGAGACCCATAGGTTGAATTATGCATCATACAGTAAAACTAGTCAATTCTAGGTGCAAATCTAGACAAGGTTGAGTAAAACCATGTAAAACTCAGTCATAAAGATTCAAATTGATATTAAAATTACAGAGAATGTTTCTAACATCATATAACATCCATGGATATCTAAATCACTCTCAGAAATAGTTTATATCGCATTCTTTAATTAGATACATCAATGCAAGGAATTTTGGAAGCTACAATCAATGAGAGACTTGGATATTTGAACCCTTGTATGTATTCAAGTACTGGAAACTTTAGGATCTGATATATACACCTAAAATACTGTCATATATGGCTGAAATCCACTAATTCCCTTTCATAAATCCAACTCCATTGCTCATACAAGAAAAGAAACCCAGCTAGTCTTCAAGATTCGAATGGGAGACTCTCTAGATATGCAAGGGAATTCAAATAGACTTGAGAATGACTTGATTACCTGCAAACAAACTCCATTAATGGCTGCACCAGCTTCATGAACAAACATAGAATAATAATTATAAGGGGAATATCTCCTAAATCTCAATTGAGGCACATCACTCATCCATTGAGTAGCAGAGCTCTCAAGACAAAATTCAAATGATCAAAAGTTGTGAAGGATGTGATCAACCTCTTTTTTATAAAATTTGATTGCTTCTATAGTTTCCTTCATGGTAATTCGAATTCTAGATGAGTTGGATGATTTTTGGACATTACTTTTGGCATAATGACCCACTTTCCTTCTTTAATGTGCCCTCACTTGCTAATATTGGCCTCTGTAGATTTTGTGGATGTTTCTAATTCTTCTTGGGTTGCACAAATCAAGAAACTTCCTTTATTTTTTGTTTTTCCTTGAGTTTCCTATATTTTTTACAGTTGCTATCTTTTTCTTGCTTTCCGCTTTTCTTCTTTTTGTCAATTTCATGTTTTCCACTTACAACTTGCTTTGGGATTATTTCTTCCAGTTTCCAACTTTTGTAAGACAAGTCTTGAGGCCCACCTTATCTCCTATGTTCCCTCCCATGAATTTACAACTCATAAAAAATATTAATAATTAATTAATCAGACTATGATTTTCATCACTTCTAATTTAATGTAATAATTTAATTACATAAGCTAACTTTGGCCCATAATGTAACTATTTATTTATTTTCTCCACTAAGACCCATGGAGTTGAGTGCGTTAGTTCTGACCATGGAACTATGAAAAATTGGGACATTACATCTCATGTTGTTTGTCTTGTGCTTGTATATCAGGTACCTATTCGTAGACATGTTCTCTATGGGGAAGAGACCCACTTCTATGAGGATAATAGGATAGGGCATATTGTTTTTAATTTCAAGGTTATAAGTTATAAAACATTTCTGAATTTTCTCAAAGTTCCTCCAAGATTCTATGGAGATCTTGCAACCCCAAACTTCACAACCATACAAGTTAATGGGAGGATGCATGCTTCAAAGAGGAACCTATTTTTATCCCACATCACAAGGCTTGCATATTTATAAATATTTTCAAGACCAAAGTAAGCTTTCTACCCTCCATTAATCCTTTTCTCGATGCTATATTTCCAATTGAGATTGTGATGGATATCAATTCTAAGATATTTGTAAGAAGTCACTTCCTTCAAGTTTCTGTTGCCATACATAAAATTAGCATATGTGACATTCTTGTATCTAATAATCATAATATTTGTTTTTGTAGGTATTAACATTCATGCCCATAGTAAAGCAGAAATACTTGAGAATTCTTAATTGCTTATCAATATAAAAGGAACACTATGTCATAAGAAAAATATCATCAACATAGAGAAGAAGGATGATGAGTATACCTGCTAAAGTCATCCTAAGGCAACCTGCTTCCTCTAAACAATTTTCTAGCTTATCAATGTAAATGTCGAAAAGGGTAGAGGAGAGGGGGAAACTTTGCTTAACTTCAATATTACAATTAATATCTTTAGACTACCCATCAATGTTCTTGATGTTAATATTTCAATGGTACAAAAATTGATGGCAACGAAAGGCTGAAAGAACCCAAAACAAAATATTAAAGAAACTTTCCACAGGCACTAGATCTGGTCAGCTTCTTCTCTCACCCAAAACAAAGGTAATTTATTCATCCAACGTAGTCTACCTCAAACGTTTCTCATGGAATTTCTTTTTAAAACTGTTCAGACCAAATATAATACTCAAATGCTATTTTCATTTCACTGTGGCGATTTCTATCAGACTAAATATCACATTCAAACGCTATTATGTTCCTCTGTGGCAATTTCTATCATATTAAATACCACATTCAACATTATTTCCATTCCTCTATAGTGATTTCTCTCCAACTAATTTATACTCTATTTTGAAGGCTATGTGTGCTCCTAAACGTTCTCCGCGGGTATTTAATCAGACAATTCTAGTTTGTGATGAAAATAACAAAACCAAGATTCTCACAAACACCAATAGCAAAGACTGAAAATGAAATGTGTTTTGGAAAACTCAAGATTGAACATGCAATCACTTCCAGCTAGGACCATCAATGGCAGAGACAAGAACGATTTACAACATCTTCATGGTTACATAATTTAATTTGATTTCCAAATCATGAAATAAATAAGATTAACAACAAATCCACTTGCAATGTTAAGTGAACTGAAGCAATTCGCCCAGTATCATCCACAAATGTGTAGAAAAACTACCAGTTATATTAAATTTCCAAACATTATCAATTCTCACAACTTGCAGATGCATTCATTAATAGAAAATGATCTCTATTTTGCAAGGAGAGACATTTACACCAGTATCTACGAGAAAATTTCTATTCTTTTCTTTTTCCCCCAAAATCTAGCCTTCCCAAAATGAAAATCCCCAAATTAAAACCAACCCTCACTTCCAAGAAACAAAGAAACTACCCTAACTATTTTTTTTTTTGTTTTAATTCAAATATTTATTTAAAACCTTCTAACCATATCCTAATTAAATGTCCAAAATTTATGCTTCAGCTTTAGCATGTGACCAATCCATCACATTGCTAAGCCTTTGGTTTAAGTGCATGGCCTAATGCACCTGCATCAGGCTCCCCAAGAGAGAAAATTCCAGCGAGGTCCTTCTCATAAGATCTTCTACATAATGACCTGCTTGCTATAGCACAGCTTCATCCATCCAAGTAGAATCCTCCATCGGAAGGTCTTTCCATTTTACCAGATATTCTAAATATTCTTTCTTCCTGGTCTTCTTCGTAACACACGTATCCAAAATATGTTCAGATTTTAAATTAGTTGCCAGATGAATTTTTTTCAGCCACTGTTGTTCCTTGCTTTCATCGTGATCAAGAATCCCAGAAGTTTGATTTGAATTACCAGTTGTGTAGGAATACAAATCTGCTACATTAAAAATGGGTGAAATGCCAATGCCTAGAGGTATCTCCAGCTCATAAGCATTTCTTGAAAACTTGTGGAGAATCATACAAGGTCCTATCTTCTTCATTTTCAACTTGTTGTACTCTCCCTTTGGAAATATCCCCTTTATTAGATGGGCTAGGACAATGTCTCCCACTTCAAATTTCACCTCTTCCCTGTGCAAATATGCTCATTGCTTATATATGTAACTTGTATCTTGTAATTTCTTCTTTACTTTCTCATGCAACTCATGTAGGGGCATTATACTATCTTTAACAAAGTTATAAATTTATTAGACCATGGGGTCTTGAACTAACCCAAGGAGGGGATTCACTTGTAAATTCATTGTAAATGATATAGTTTGTAAGTTAATTTAGAAGATTCTAGAAGTGATGAGGTGTGAGTTAGTTAACGAGACATAGAGTTATGTGTCCATGTGGTAAATAAATTATGTGAACACGTCCACAATTAGTGGCATCATTCTAAGTGGGCTCAAAATATTTAGGAGTGTTTCAGGATGATTTTTATTCTTATAATCATATGCTTAAATCTAGGAATCAAGAGCAGGTTTGTAGGGATTTGTTAAGGAGTTGGATAAGCTGAGTTTTGTAACTATTTGTAAGCCTACGGGAATTTAGATAGAGGGGGAAGCCCAATTGTACAGGGCCATATAAGTAGGTTAGGGTTACTAAGCATGTGCGGTTTCATTCTGTTAATGAAAGAAGCTTCATCATTTTCTATGTTTAGAGCCATGTATTTTGTGAAAGTTCGAATTGTGGGGAAGATGGATTTAATTGAAGAACTCATGCTTGATTGTGTAACCCTGAGGCAAAGAAATCTATATTGATGAAATTTTAGTGTGGAAATGAAATGATTGATTTCGTTGAGAAGTACATTACTAGATAGAATCTCAATTTATGAGGTTCCAATTCGAAGCCCTTTGGGATAATCGACTTAGGAATCGATCTATGGAAGAAATTGTGTGTAAATGATGTTGAACCAACATTGAAGGAATTGGTTAAGTTGTGTGATTTGGGATCCTAGTGGTTGCAGTTCAGAGGAAAGAAGGAACATTGGACTTAGTTTCTGCATTGAAGAAAAGAGGAGGAGGAGTCAGTTGTGTGAAGAGAGCCACCATTTGTTTGTGGCATCTGATTAGCAAAGACGGTTTGTGGATTGGCTAGAAGGCCAAAAAAAATGAGACGATTGATGTGGAAGACAAATAGAGAATGATAACATGCAAATTATTGATTGAGTGTGCATTAAAAGAGGTATCATTAATATGGAGCGTGGTTAATCGGTGGAAGCACTGAACTGTGTCTTCTTGTGGGACAAATTTTAGTGTTTATTTAAATTGATAGTCATACTAATGGTTTATTGATTGAATGCAAAGATTCTGTAAATGTGTGAATCAGTTTTATTATATGTACTAGGAGATAGACTATTCATGGTGGACTCAATGACTCATAAGTGGATAGCCACTAGAAAGAGTTCATATCTCTTTATTTTAGGGTAGAGTTGAATGTGAATGGTATTCACAACCTTAACTATATAATGGAGGGTTGTCTTGGTTATACACATGTGTTACCTAGTTAACATTGTTGACTATTGAGAGTGCGTTGATCATCAGAAGGTGTTGATCATAAGAAAATGTTTCAATAAATTGCTTGAAGGATTTGAAGTGTGCCAAATTGGTGAAGGTCGTGTGATAGTGAAAGGAAGGCATAATTTTAGTATGATGAATACCAAGGGTTATGAGAAGTGAAGACAGTCGTAGGAAGCTTTTGATTGGGTAAGAGTAAGGGTGTAAATCTTGTCCTGCATCAGTTTTGGTATCAGAGCAGGAAAGAAACAAAGATAAAGACAGTATTTTGTGAAGGAAAGAAGACAAACCAGTAGTCTGTAAAGAAGAGGATTCATGAGTTGAAGAGCTTTGCATGCAGTTGAAGAAGAGGCTCGTAGCCTGAGCAGTGAGATCCTTGCCAAAGATAACTATTTTGGGAGGAGTGACTGTATGCAAGAGGTAACAACAATAGAGAAATATATCAACAAGGGGATCACAGCCTTTAAGGGAAGAGATGAATGAAACTAGCAAGGGTTTCTAGGAGGAAAAAGAGTGTGGCTATAACCTAGTATTTCAGCTCAGGTTTAAATATAAGAGGATAGTTGTGTTCTCAAGTGCAGATAAGTTGTGGACATGAACCTAGAAAGAGAAGAGAGGAGTACTCAAGGACGGTTCTAGATAGAGGACCAGTACTTTCCAAAATACTAAGTACAGAGGAGGCTTGATGAGGTAAGTTGTAGAAGGGAGGACCTGTTGTTGCAGAAGCTTCATGCAGCTCATAGAAAGTGAAAGAAATTCAGGAAGATGACTACTAATAGTCATAGAATAGGTTCAATAAGTAGCCACAAAATGAAGAAAGAAGATGCCAATACAAATGGCATATGGAGACATTTGAGTGATGAAGAGTATGAGAGGGAGAAGGCAGAGATAGTAGTCTGTCTTGAAGTACTAATGGAGTTGTTACAGAGGAATGAGGAAGACCAAAGATGTGGTTTTATTATGAGAAGAAAGATGAAGTGGCATAGGCTATAGAATAAGAAAGAGAAAATGATGAATGTTCAGTGGGAGGATGAGGTACTCAAGGCAAGGGAGTATATGTGAGAAGACTTGAAGACTGAAGCTTCAAGTGAGTCCAAGAGGTCTCAATATTTTAAAACAGATATCTTTTGTATGTTTGCAGGTGAAAAGAATGAAGAAGGACAATTTGCTAACATTGTCACAAAGCATGAAGGAGATAGGCAGAATCTTAATTTTGTTCTAAAAGAAGATGGGATAGCTAGGTCTCATTCAAATACACATGCACAGTTAAGGGAAAGTGCTTCTTTTCAGCATACAGCAAAAGCTGAAAGCAAAGAGAGCTTGGTTTATGATGATAGCCAAGAGCAGGATGAAGCAAAGGAGGACTTCAAGCATTCAGATGTTATGCTTGAGGAAGCTAAACACAAGATTATTGAATATTTTCTGAGTCAAGTAGAAGACTTGGAACAATAAGAGGATTTGATGACTGAATCATCAAATGAGACCATCAGGCCTTGTGGTTTTAAAACTGACAATGTATGTGTGGTTGCAGGTTTTGCAAGAGGAAGACCATCTTTTGGAACTGTCTTGAATGAGGCTGAAAGTTGCACAGTTAAGCATGATGATGAATGGTTTTTAGATGAAGACAAGGTTGAGCAATTGCAGCTGAAACAAAGACTACAATCAGTAGCTTTGAGGAAAGATAGAGAGCTCAAGAAAGTTGAGTTTGAACAAGAATTGATGGAGCATAAATAAGTTTGTTCATGTGAATATGAAACATAAAACTTTCTTGGAAAAGCTGATGAAGTGGATATAAAATTCAAGAAGAGTTGGATGGGGTATTTTAACAGTGAAATACAACTAGAAGAATTGATGATGAGACCATCCAGAGAGATATTAGAATCTCCTGGTTTTAAAACTAATGTATTGTGTATGAATGCAGGAAATACTGAAGCATGACAACTATCTTATGTTGTCATGGGAGAGGAGAAAAGAAAATCTCAGACTTTCCAAGGGATGAAAGAAGGTTCATATAACCTTATGATGAAAGAGGGAGAGAAACTGTTGAATGATGCTGTGAAACATTTTGCAAGTAATGGACAATTTTTGAACATTGATACTAAGGAAGAGTATCAAAAGAATGATAAATTAGATGACTTTGTGGAAGATGTACAGTCACTGTGGACGGTTAATATTGACTACAACCAAGATAAGGAAGGTTGGTTGGTAATTGATGCGAAGGAAAACGATAGTGAAACTTGTGCAGAGTTTCTCGAATAAATTCCAAGTAAGATGGAAGATTTGTGGCATGAGCTATAAGTCTCTCGTAAAATAGACTAGAGAATCAGAGAATGAGTATTCAGACTGTACAATTGAAATTGAGTGGAGATGAGGAAGTTGTCATCAATGACAAATCTGAAGAGGAATCGGTCGAGAAACTTGAAATCTTGAGCTAACATAGTGAAGTATTTGTGGCTGAAGCTTTGTATAATTCTGATATAAACCTGTATGTAGACATAGGGAAGTATAAAGCAAGTTCAAAGAAAGTGATTGATTTTGGAAATCAAGTTGAAGTAGAGAGAATTGAGGATTTGATTTTTTATAATGAAGTTGAAGTTATGTTGTTGCAGTATGGTGAAGATGAACAGAAAATTGTATTATGGGACAATGAAGAAAATGGAGTTGTGAAGTATGCTTTTAAACTTGAATTAATAAACGAGGATGAAGGTGGGGCAGATATGCCTCATGCTAAAGAAGAAACAGTCCTAGAACTAAAGGAATCTAAATTGACTATCAGGATGAATCAAGAAGCTGAAGGACAGGTATGGAATGTTGTCAAGGAAGAGAAAAAAAAAATATCCTGGAAATGATGAGCAGCATAGTGATGATGTGTTTGAGAGGAATCAAGTAGAAAGTGAATTGTTGAAATGTTTGCTGGAAGCATCTGAGTATGAGAAAGGGATTGCAAGGATTGATAGAATAATGTCTCAAGTTTTGGTTGAGACAAAAGCAGATACTAGTTTACTAAACTATGTTATGTTTGCTAGTATACATAGAAGTGTGACTGAATATCTCACTGCATTCAGGGAATGGAAAAACAATTTACTTTTTGAAAGTAAATTTGAAAGTAAGGAGCAGCAATTGGATATTGCAGAGGGAGATATGTTTAAGGATATTCAGGAAGTTTGGGTGGCAGCAATATCTGGGACATCATTTGCAGCAATGTCCAGAACCATGTTTGTAGCAATATCTACAGCAATGTCTACAGTAGTAAATGGAGAAAATTTTAGTGTAAAAGTAGAATAAAAGGCCAAAGAAGTTGAATAAATTTTTTAGCAATTTAGTGATGAGTGGATAAAGTACAACAGAATGTTGTGGAAGAGTAAGGAAAATAAAAATAGTTTGCAGCAGAAAACTGAAATGGAAAAGACCATAAATGAACTATGGGAACTAATGCAAGTACCTAAGAAGAGCTATAGCATAAGGAAGGAAGTAAACAACTGTGAAGTTGAATTGAAGATGAAGAACTATGAAGGTAGAAATAGTGGAGCATTGCAACATAAATTTTGGAAGCCTGGAAGATTATAGTCAGCAAGAAATGATGATAGTGAAGCTTATGAACAGTTGCAAACAAAATTTTGGGATCTAGGGACACAAAGACTGAAGTCACATGACCAGGTGGTCATGATTCTTCCTACCTTAGGAGTCTGGTACAGGGGAATTCTACTCTCTTTTACAAAGTTATAAATTGATTAGAACATGGGGTATTAAACTAACCCAAGGAGGGGATTCACTTGTAAATTCATTGTAAATGATATAGTTTGTGAGTTAATTTAGAAGATTCTAGAAGTGGTGAGGTGTGAGTTAGTTAACGAGTCATAGAGTTAGGTGTCCATGTGGTTAATGAATTACGTGAACATGTCCACAATTAGTCGCATCATTCTAAGTGGGATCAAAAGATGTAGGAGTGTTTCAGGATGATTTATATTCTTAGAATCATTTCCTTAAATATAGGAATCGAGAGCAAGTTTGTAGGTATTTGTGAAGGAGATGGATAAGATTAGTTTTGTAACTATTTGTAATCCTTTGGGAATTTAGACAGGGGGGGGAACCCAAGTGTACAGGGCCATACAAGTAGGTTAGGGTTACTAAGCATGTACAGTTTCATTCTATTGATGAAAGAATATTCATCGTTTTGTATGTGTAATGCCATGTATTTTGTGAATGTTTGAACTATGGGGAAGATGGATTTAATTGAAGAACTCATGCTTGACTGTGTAACCCTGAGGCAAAGAAATGTATATTGATGAAATTTTAGTGTGGAAACAAAATGATTGATTTCGTTGAGAAGTACATTACTATATAGAATCTCAATTTATGAGGTTCCAATTCAAAGCCCTTTGGGAGAATCGACTTAGGAATCGATCTGTGGAAGAAATTGTGTGTAAATGATGTTGAACCAACATTGAAGGAATTGGTTAAGTTGTGTGATTTGGGGTACTGGTGGTTTCAATTCAAAGGAAAGAAGGAATGTTGGACTTACCGTATGCATTGAAGAAAAGAAGACGAGGATTCCGCTATGTGAAGAGAGCCACCATTTGTTTGTGGCAACCGATTAGCAAAAATGTTATGTGGATTGGCTAGAAGGCCAAAAAAAATTTGAGAAGAGTGATGTGGAAGACGACCAGAGGAAAATATAACTCAAATGATTGATTGAGTGTGCATTAAAAGAGGTATCATTGATATGGACCGTGGTTAATCGGTGGAAGGACTGAACTGTGTCTTCTTGTGGGACAAATTTTATTGTTTATTTAAATTGACAAACATACTAATGGTTTATTGATTGAATGCAAAGATTCTGTAAATGTGTGAATCAGGTTTACTATATGTACATGGAGATAGCCTATTCATGGTGGAATCAATGACTCATAAGTGGATAGCCACTGGACAGAGTTCATATCTCTGTATTTTAGGGTGGAGTTGAATGTGAATGGTATTCTCAACCTTAACTACATAATGGAGGGTTGCCTTGGTTATACACCTGTGTTACCTAGGTAACATTGTTGATTGTTGAGAGTGCGTTGATCATCAGAAGGAGTTGATCATAAGAAAGTGTTTTAATAAATTGCTTGAAGGATTTGAACTTTTCCAAATTGGTGAAGGTCGTGTGACAGTGAAAGGAAGGCATACTTTTAGTCTGATGAAGACTTAGTGGTTATGCAGACTGAAGACAGTCGTAGGAATATTTTGATTGGGAAGGAGTAATGTTTTACCTCATGTCCTACATCATTATACAAGATCTAAAAAAATTTAGAATCATAATTTTTGGCCAACTTTTCCTCTCTCTTGCAAGCCAATTTCAACAACAACACAATACCAACAAAACACCTAAAGACATCGTCCCGACGGAGCAAGCTCAACCGGTAACACATGTGAAGCAGGCACAGTCTCACCCGAGATATCTTAATGTGTAACTGCCAGAACCATGTTCCTGTAGTCGGCAAGGGATTACAGTCCCTTGGCGCACGGCCAAGGTGCTCAACAGAATCAGAAGGATGGAGTCTTTTACCATTCGAAAGTGGTGCAACAGTGTGACACTACTGCTGTGCAACACAACCTTATCCTTGTCAACTTAAAAACTGGTGCAACTATGCGATGCAGTTGATTCCTTAAATGTAAATGATAGTGATGTGACTGTATTATAATCTTAAAAGTATTTTAACATGAAATAATACCAATTTCTCGACAATGACTTAGTCATTCATTCATTCACTCCTTTTACCAATATTGTGACATTCATTCAAGCAATAACCATAAACAATGCAGATAATCAAACATTCAACATTCAACATTCATCCACATGGGAAATAACATGGAAACCCATCTGGGTAAAAACCACCAAGGTGCTCTTCATATGGCATGAGAAATATATGGCACCTTGCAGTATGCAACTTAAAGACTGTTTTGAGAGATGTATTTACAGCTCAGACTCTTCCTTGCTCTCATGCTCTCTATTTTATGCTTTTCTTCTAACTACTTCTAATGATTGGCACATAGCTTGGATTGACTCTTCTACTCTACTATATGCACACTCAGCTACAGAATGACTCTTATAAAACATTGTGTGCGCTCAGCCATAGAATGACTCTTACAAAATGGTCTGCGCATTCAGCTATAGATCCGTGGCTCAACAACCTACTATATTATCAAACTTCTCTCTAAACCAATTAACATCAAACTATTCAGCAACCCTTCCACAAAATGGGTTCTTCCTATTTATAGTTTCTACCAAACCACACAGGTTCGACTGAGTACATCTTAGTTATTATAGTAATAAGTAGCCACAAAAATGTCTTGTTTACATTTATGACAGGCCATACCTAGCCGCAAAATTTCCTTCAATACAATTAACAAAGGCCACAACTAGCCACAAAAACTATCCTTTAGTCCTCTGCCAACTCAAGCACCTACAGTCCTTCTTGACTTGTCGCCTTCCAGCCTTAACTCTTCTAACTGCCAATCTTCCAGCGACTCTGGGTGTGATTTTCCTCGTCACATCTTTCTCTATTCTGCAGTTCCTTTTCTTCCTTTACCTTCTTTTACTCCATTGCGTGCCTGATTTTTCTCTCTGCGCCTACGCTTTAGTTTCTTCCTTTAGCTCTTTCCTAGCCCAACAGGCCCCCAACACTCACATGTGGCTCATCCCAAGCCACTAAGCAAACTTATGTATCTGGTGCAGGCTGCGCCACGGGATCAACCTTGTCCTAAAATTCCTTCAAAATTCCTTCCACTTGGGCAACCTCTTGCGCTACTTCCTCTACTTTCTTGGCCAATTGTTCCACACGGTCAGAACTGATATGTTCTTGTTAGTTTTTCAACATTAAGCTAGCATATCATTAGGATCTTTAACTAAGAGAACAACAAGCACAACAATCAAACACAATAGACAATGAACACGGTGTTTTTTCTCAAGGAAACCATAAATGGAGAAAACCCCGCAACTTCCTCTGAGATAGAATCAGCACCAAAGTGAAACCCAAAACAATAAGACAATCACCGAACAGTAGTAAGCTCTTTCCTCTTTCCCCAGTGTCTTTCTCTTCCTCAACTATGAGCTACACTTGAGTGTGTATGAGATGTGTACTAAATAGAGAGTCCAGCTCTCTATTTATACTAATCTCAACATGACTAAAACCCTACTAGGGCCAACCTCACTAGGAGAGTCTAATAACCCTAGTGCCCCAGAACTGCGGAGACTTTAACCCTTAGACAATAGGAGGGTTACCCACAATGACTTGACATGACTTGTTGACATTATTGATTATCCCGATCGGAACATCTGGGCATGACATGACACAAGAACATCCCGAAATAAACATCGGGTTACAATAGATGAGAAATATAAGTGAATACATTCCGAAGTTACAATTACATTAACACTCCCTCTTAACTAGGAAGGTATTCTCTCGACACAATTTTCATCACCAATCTTTTTCTCTGGGTCTTCTCGTCATCTACATTTTCAATTCATCTTTGTCTTCAAGTCTTCTTTGTCTTCAAGTCTTCTTTGTCTTCAAGTCTTCTTTGTCTTCAAGTATTCTTCGTCTTCAAGTCATCTTCGTCTCTGGATCTGGATCATCACTCGATCTGGATCATCTCTGTAGCATCATTTCTAGATCTGGATCATCACTCGATCTGGATCATCTCTACTGGATCATCATTACTAAATCTTCACAGGATTTATCTCATGATTCTTCTCGTCATAGGAATTTCTATAGATCCAACCCTTTTTCATGCCGAATGTAGGCCTAGCCACCATGTAGGTCTTCACCCAGCACTTACATCTGATCATGTAGGAACTAATCCTATAATCATACCAGAAAGGCATGCCCAGCACTCACATCTGACCATGTGAGAACCAATCCCACAACCCTTTCAGAAAGGCTCAGCACTCACATTTCACACATGCAAGGAACCAATCCAACATGCATGTTCAAAAATGCTTAGCACTTATATTTAACACATGAGAGGAACCAATCCAACATACATGTTCAAAAAGGCTATGCACTTACATCTGACACATGCGAGGGACTAATCCAACATGCATGTTCAGAAGGGCTCTGCACTTACATCTAACACATGCGAGGAACCAATCCAACATGCATGTTCAGAAGGGCATGCACTCACATCTGATCAAGTAGGAACCAATCCTATAGTCATATCAGAATGGCCCCAGTCCCAGACTGATCTACCTGGTAACTAACCAGGTGCCTCCATTCGTAGAATGGCATTCAGCACTTACTTCTGATCATGTAGGAACCAATCCTACAGTCACCTCAGAATGGCTCAGCACTCATATCTGACATGGGAGGAACCAATCCTCACCATGACAGAATGGCTCAGCCCTTACATCTGACCTACTCGTCAGAATGGCTATGGATCTCAGCACTCATATCTGACATGGAAGGAACCAATCCTCTCACCATGACAGAATGGATCAGCCCTTACATCTGACCATGGAAGAACCAATCCTTTCACCATGACAGAATGGCTCTGGGACTCATCACTTTCCCTTGGAGGAAATCTCGATCTGGAGAACACCAAGCTTCTTCCTGAAGTACTCGAACTTCACCCTAGCCAATGGCTTCGTCAACACATCAGCTATCTATTCCTCTGTCACAACATACTGGAGCTTCACTGCTCCCCTCTGCACCATATCCCTGATATATTGATACTTGATCTTGATATGCTTATACTTGTCATGGAACACTGGATTCTCTGACAACTTCATGCAACTCTGGTTGTCACAATGTATACAAGTAGCATCCATCTGGAGATCAAATAAATCAGATAGTAGCTTCCGCAACCATACTGCCTCACAACTAGCTGAACAAGCTGCGACATACTCTGCTTCAGCTGTACTCAGTGCCACGCAAGATTGCTTCCTGCAAAACCAAGAGATCACACCTGATCCCATACTGAAGCAACACCCTGAAGTGCTCTTCCTATCGATGGCACTTCTTGCCCAATCTAAATCAACATAACCCTCTAGGTTAATCTTCTAATTCACCTTGTACTTGTTATAGCTGATTTCACCACTCCAGGTGAATCACACTTTGTATGGCCTTCCCCTGTCCCGCTGTAGACTCCTTAGACCCCATGGACCATTTTTTGTCCTTTGATGTTTCCTTGATCATCCCTAAAAACATATGAAAAATGATACACGCGACTTTTAAACCTACAAGCGCGTATATACGCGGGTTTGACCACTAAAACTGCGTACATCGGGATGTGTGCATAATTCAAATCCTTTTGGAGTTTTCCTTGACATGGATTCGACTCATTCAACTACTGGCCTTCCCTATGCCTTGAGATCGCTCAGATTTGACCTTTCATTACCCCTTTGGAAGCTATATAAGGAACCCCTTAGTACATTGAAGGCAAGAAGAGAGAATTGAGAGCAAAGAAACTATAGTCCATTGTTGTCGGAACTTATGCTTGAGTCTGCATCCCTTTGTCCCTTGGAGCACTAGTGTGTTCTTCCCAAGCTTTCCTTTTGCTTGTGAGCTTGATGTCGAGAGATGGAGGATTGAGGTGGTGGAGGCCCAAGTGGGGGATTCAGTTTCTCCAGTTCGCAGACGTGCCATAAGAGGTTGTATCTTGTAATCTCTAATTTAGATTAATAGAAATATCTTTTCCTGTCCAATAATGTGTGTTTGAATGAATATTTTATCCATGGGATTATGTCAAATGCTTGTACATTATTGATTATATATGCTATAATAGATCTAACACCATGATATATAGAATGCTTGTATTGGTTACTCGTTGTTGAGGAAGTAATCTATCAATTCAAGCTGGAGATTGGAAAGCTCAACGGGGATCTACTTCAACCATCCGGAATAAGGTACGAGGTATGATCCTTTAGTGTTAGACATTTAATTTCTATTGCATATTCGAAAGGATTGATTTCTAGAGTCAAGCTGTCTGTTGTGGTACCCCAAGCCATAGGAATTTCTCTCCATAACAGAATTGGCGACTCTGCTGGGGAGTTCCTAGTAGTTGTCCTTTGGGGGTTGTTTTATTGGAATTCAATGAATTTGAATTGCTCTTTCTCTCTTGTTTCTTTGTCGGGTCTAGGGGCATGTATGCCTGGTAGGGTTTGATTGGTGTGAAGTTTATCTCAGCCTCTCTGTTTGCCTTGAGTTTATGCACCTTTCTTCCTATAAACGAGGTTTTAACTCACAGTCATGTATACACGCGGGTTCCTCTGCGATTTCCACGTATACACACGGGTTTACTACGAACAGTCGCGTATGCCCTTGCTTTTTCCTTTTGTTGGAAGATAATTGGTTGCTGGGTGAATTCTGATATTTGTTGAGTCTCCTTTGGCACTGCCTGAGTCTGTTTAGACCTCTGTTTCTGACTAGAAACGTTTTTAGGCTAAATTTTTTTTTTAAGGTTCTTGTCATGGCATTTTCAATTTTTTGTTTGAGATTAGTGCATTAGAGTTCTTTTACCCTAGTGCTTTGCTTGAGTGCTGTTTGTGTGTCCTTGCAAAGTCTAGGGGTCGTAGAATCATTCTTTTGCTTTTTGCATCTCTTTTATTTCAAAAAATCCAAAAACATTTGCTTATCATCATGCAGTGCATTTTGCATCTTTGCATTGTACTTGCACTAGATTTGCTTTGGCGTACTAGTTAGGACTTCATATAGGAAAAATTTGCATTCATCATTTGAAGAGAATTGTGCATTTCACGTAGTAGCATACCCTGTTTTCATGGACACAATGCATTTGCATTGATTGTTAGGTGTGCATTTTACTTCATGTTGTGTCATAACACCATTAGTTGCACGATCATATCCCTTTTTTGAGTAATAAAGCCAATTAAAATCAACGCTAAATTAAAATGAATTACACTCTTTTATTTTCTAGGGTGCACCAACAAGCTTAGGTTTTAGGATCTTGGAATAGTTCATTGTAAGTCAATTCTCCAAGATCACTAAACAACAACATGTATGTGTCTGTCCAGGTGAGTGTGTGAAATCCTTGGTATAACCAGTGCTTCTCAGGATCCTCCTCTCAAAAGGGAGTTAAGCACGAGGCAGTGTGAGTGGCTATTGATTGGGATGACCCCTAGTCATAACTAAGTAGCATCAAAGATATTTCCAGGATTGTATTCGTATCTGGGGGCTCTTTCGAGAGTTTCGGGCTTTGCTACCCTGCCCATACGGTCAATCATGCCTGCGACTGTCCGCTTGAGCATTGATTATATTGAGGTGACCTTAGTGGCCTTACCTAGGATATCGAGGGGGTACTTTGCAGGAGTTATTCTGCGGGTGTCCCGGCCAGGTTGGGGTCGGACAGCACAGTCACTTTACGCGTTGAAGTTGAGGGCCACAATAATTGGTTACATACCTCCGCTTATTGTGTATGGGAGTCTCAAGCCTCTCCTAGGCGAGACATACCTGCTTCATTTAGGAGCTCATTTATCCAGCCCTTGTTTGCCTGCATTTGGCTTTATATTTTATTAGTGATTTCTCTGTGCATGATAGTTGGCCTAGGGTTTACGTAAATAAAGAGTCTTTTCTATTTTTTGAGTCATTGTGGATTCGGGTACGGTTCCTCACCATTCTCGTCGTTTAGCAAGACTTCCACCTTCTACTTCTCCTCCTCCTTTGGGAGAAAGACCTAGATAGTCCAGGTGGACTATTTCACACATTGATTCACACACCATGGGAGATCATTTAGAGGATATTCCTAAAACACCTCCTCCCATTCGTGTAGACGATGGGGAGTTTACTCCTACGTACGATCCTTCACCCAACTTGGTTGAGTTAGGTCCTGTGATTTCTGAGATAGGAACCATGCACGATAGACCTACTCACTCTAGGTTTGATTCCCCGTTGACACGTTACCGGTATGGAATGTTGGAGGACGCCGAGACTCATTTTGAACCTGCCAGCACGAACTACGGTATTTATGCGATGTCTGGTTTCCCTACACATGATTTGGCATTTCATGTTGAATCCGACTTCGAGCCTAACACTATGCCTGGGGGAATTCTCATTCCTTACCATGCGGAGAGGTTTGGGAGCACTAGTCACATTGCACCTTCCGTCCCAGTGGTAGAAGTTACATCATATATCCCTCCTAGGTCTAGGGTTAGTGATCCGATTAGGATACCAGATCCGAGACGAGTGACAATAGGCAGTACCACGTACATTATTTCTCAAATTCCTTCGTCCTCGATCCCTAGTTCTTCAAATGTACATCCTCCACCTTATTCACGTGGTCCTTCGAGCTGGTATATGGCTACGAGTCAAGTCCGTACTGCGGTTACTAGACCAACTCTGTATCAGGTTTACATACTGCCCGTTGCTTCGGGAGGCTATGTTCATGCTTCTAGATGTCATGTTACTACTTCTAGGGCGTATATCCCTACTTCTGGTATGTATATCCCTACTTTCGGTATGTATATCCCTACTTCCAGAGCGTATCTTCCTACCTACGGAGTGTCTCATGGGGCATCGCATGCGATGCTTATGGAGCCTATTATGGGATGCAGTATGGACAGGGTTCTTCACCTTATGGAGGCGGGTATCAACAACCTGCTTACTCTCCTAATTACGGCTTTGTAGCTCCTACTAGTCAAGGTCCACCGCACTATGGTGCTTCCATGCCACCCTATACAGGTCATACGAGAGGAGGATACTATGGCCAAGGCCATGGTGGTAATCAACCCTATATGAATCAGGGAGCGGTCCATCAACCTCACCATTCTAGGCTCCCTTTCCTCATGATGCTTAATCTTCCTAACTTATCGATATTGACGAACGATCCTGTCGCTCATGACCTGGCTTGGCCGGCTGTCCCTACCAAACTTCCTTCGGACATACCTAAGTTCGAGGGCAAACCGGGAGAGGATCCGAGCGAACACGTTACTACATTTCACCTATGGTGCTCTTCGAATTCCTTACATCAGGACTTAGTCCGTTTGAGACTATTTCAACGCACCCTTACAGGGCCTGCCACAAAGTGGTATATAGAGTTACCTAGGGGAGCCTTCGCTTTGTTCGACGACCTTGTGATGACTTTTCTTAATCACTTCCAGCTACCAGTTCCTTATGACGTTGGTACTGAACTCTTGTCAACATTTCGGCAAGATAAAGCCACACATATTTCTGATCATATTCAAGAGTGGCGTAGACGGAAGAGGTTAATTAAAGCTTTTATACCGCCGAAGTGGTTCCTCAAGTCGTTATTGCCATATATAGCGAAGGATGTTTCCACATCCAGAGTGCAGAATGAGGAACAAGAAATTTTTAGGGCACAAGAGCTGGACTTGATTTATGCTCAGTTCGGTTTGTTGTATGAGATTATTCCCAATGCTCCTTGTTCCAGTTTCGATCCCAAAGTCAAACCTGGACCACATGCCGATGGCATTGTGGGTTGTGAAAGTGCGAAACCTATGGATTCGGTTGCAAAACAAGTTATTCAATTGTCAATCAACCAATCTACTTTGGGACAAGCTATGGCTTCATCTCAACCAGCCCAAACGATGAGTGTACTCTCTGTGCAATCGTCGGACCAGAAGGGTAACCAGCAGCCCGGACGGAATAGAAAAAATGGTAAAAATAATCGAAAGGGTGGGAATAAGAATAAGAATGCTAATAATAATGACAAGAATAGTCGAAATGCTGGGGGGGACAAGAAAGCTAAATGTAAGGTTAAGTTCCCTTGCAAGTTATGTAAGGACGATCACCTCACTTACTTGTGCCCTCGTATTGAGGAAGCTTCGAGATTCTTGGCACAGGGCCCAGCTGTGCTAACTAACCCTTTACCGCATAATCAAAGTATGAACTCGAAGTCCCATGACCAGTCTGGTGATGATGATCTGCCGGAGGGTAGTGGTCATGGGTGCATTAACATGGGCTATGCTGCAAAAGTTGTGACCCATGCGAAAGATTATAGTTCGTCACAACCCAGCCCAGGCAAAGAGCCTGATCCACCAGGGTCCCCTTTACGCATTGAGAAACCTACGGATAAACCTGAGGCTGCACCTTGCATTCCTAAGGGAGTCCTTAAGCGTTCAGGGAATAATCCAAATGCCTGAGCCGCCCAGAATTATTCATTTGTCGAGGATTTGGGCCACGCTCCTTGTGTGATGTCTGCATTGGAAGTGCTTCAGAGTTGTCCTTCGCAAAGGAAGGCGTTGCTTTCTTCCCTTGGTGTGAACGATGATGATTCTTCCTCTGTGATCAAATTTGAAACCGCATGACTTCAGCCTCGCTTGCCCTACTATGTGTCTCTTTTGGTTCACGTAGAATGTCTTAATATGACCGTCAAGTGCACTGTGATTGACGAGGGCGTTGCTGCTTCTATGATGTCTTTGTCCTGTTGGAAGGGTCTGGGTTCTCCTGAGCTATCTAAATCAGCGACTATGTTAACTACGTTCGATGGGAGATCTTTTAGGCCGCACAGCATCCTTCCTTACCTCAAAGTCCGTTTGGGGGGGAAGACCGTTGCAATAGAGGTCGAGGTGGTTGATGCACCCCTTGAATACAATCTCTTGCTGGGTAGAAACTGGATGTATAGTATGCAAGCCGTTGCTTCTTCCTTGTTCCGCGTTGTATGCTTTCCACATAACGGGAAGATCGTAACGATTGATCAAATGAAATTCAAGAATTTGTCTGTTACCGCATCTTCAGGAGCTTCTATCCCGATCGTTGACCACTCTCAGCCGAAAACTGGGAGTGTGGGTGTAGGAATGTATCCATCCCTCATGGGAAGCTTTAGTTGTCCTACACCAATCCTCATGATAGGATCTAGTTCCGATGAGGCTTCGACATCTACGACATCGGTGTCTTTTTGCATGACTCATATGGAAGATCCTTGGATTCTTCCTACACCGAGTACTTCAAGTGAGCCCATCGAGCCGAACGTGCCATTGCCTGCAGCTATGATAGCTTATCAAGCTAATCTCAAGAGTGTTGTAGAGCCTAGTCTTTCCTCTTCACGGACAGAGGAGGAGGACCCTTATGTGCTGCCGGCATGGGCAGTACAGTCTTCTCACGCACACAACTACCTTGATATGGTTTTCCCTTCAGATGAAGAACTTATTGAGGCTATGTCGGGAGTTGAGCCACCATGGGAGGAACTTCATCATAGATCGTACACTCTTACAGAGCTTGACTGTTTGGAGCGTGAGGATTTTAGGGCGGTTCTTAGTTAGAGAGTTGGTAGTCCTATGGTTCCATTAAGCTCTCCTGGTCCAATGGCCGATGGAAACATGGTGAACATATCTTCAACGATTCCTATCAACATCTCTCGCAATCCTGGCATGATAGAGAATGTCTATATTGGGGTGGAATGTTCCCATGCTGAGATTTTGGAATATACCGAGCTATTCAAGGAATTTCGTGACGTTTTTGCTTGGTATTACGATGAGATGCCAGCTATTGACCCTCGTATTGTCAAGCACGATATTAATACTTACCCCAACACTAAGCCTGTTCGACAACGTTTACGTGCGGTGAATCCTAGGAAAGCACCCGCGATTAAGGCAGAGATAGAGAAGTTGTTGAAAGTCGATTTCATCTATCCCGTTCCCTTGACAGAGTGGGTTTCAAACCCCGTTCCGGTGGATAAGAAGCAGGGAGCGATCTGCATATGCACTGATTTCCGCGATTTGAATCGTGCCTGTCCTAAGGACAACTTCCCCACACCATTTATAGATCAGATTTTGGATGAGTGTGCGGGTAGCGAGGTGTTCTCCTTTATGGATGGCTTTTCTGGGTATAATCATATACAGATTAAACCTGAGGACCAACATAAGACTGCATTTATTTGTCCTTAGGGAACATTTTCATATCGAAAAATGCCTTTTGGCCTTAAAAATGCCAGAGCTACATTTCAGCGGGCGATGACCTTGATTTTCCATGATCTCAATTCAATTATCGAGGTATTTTTGGATGACCTCGCTTCTCATTCTCGCATGAGAATGCGTCATCCCTATCACTTGAGATTGGTATTCGAAAGATGCCGGCACTATTCGGTTAAACTAAATCCTCATAAGTGCATCTTTTGTGTGAAATTAGGGCGTTTGTTAGGATTCATCATTTCTAAAGAGGGTATAACAGTCGACCCTTTGAAGGTTGAGGCAATACTTCAGTTGTCTCCCCCGAAGAATATTCGTCATCTTCAATGTTTGCAAGGCATGGAAAACTTCTTACGAAGATTTGTTGTCAACTTTGCCAATTTGACTAGAGGCTTCATGCGTCTCTTGAAGAAGGACACCCCCTTTTATTGGGATGAGCAAGCCCAAGAGTCCTTTGATGCACTCAAGCGATCCCTAGCATCGGCCCCGGTGATTAGTCCTCCGAATTATAGCCGTGATTTTCTATTATATGTGGCCGCGTCCTTAGAGACGATTGGTATGGTTTTGGTTCAAGAGGATGAGGAGCTCCAAGAACATGTCATATATTATCTAAGCCGAAACCTTATTGACACAGAGATTCATTATTCTCATGTGAAGAAGCTTGCTTTAGCTACCGTACATGCGGTTTAGTGGTTGAGACATTATATTCTCCTTCGCCAGACCTTGGTTGTGGCCCATGTCAATCCATTTCAATTCGTCCTCACCCGAAGGATGATTGGGGGAAAGTATAATAAATGGATTGTCATTCTGCAAGAATTCGATCTCGAGTTTGTTTCAGCAAAATCGAAGAAGTCTTTAATTTTTGCAGAGCTTATATCAGATTTCCCGAGCGAGGCCGAGGAGTTGGTTTGTGAAGATACATTTGTCAATGAACACATATTCTTAATCTCAATGTTAGACCCATGGTATGTAGATATCATAATATATTTACAAACACAGAATACCCCTACTCACCTCTAGCGAGATGAACGATGACGATTACGTCACGTCTCTAAGAACTACCTCATACTGGACAATATGTTGTACCTCCATGGGGTAGATTCCATTTTACGACATTGTTTAACTCATGAAGAGGCTGAGGTAGTGCTGAATGATGGCCATGAAGGGGTGTGTGGTGGTCATTTATCTGGGATTTCTACAGCTCAAAAGATTTTAAGAGCAGGTTATTTCTGGTCGTCGATCTTTAAAGATTGTATTGATGCGGTCAAGAGGTGCCACCCTTGCCAGGTGTTCACACATAATATGCGCTCGAAACCTGCCCCATTAAATCCCATTATCACCACTGGTCCCTTCACTAAGTGGGGGCTCAATTTTATGGATTGCAACCCAGCTTCGGCTGGTGGGCACCATCACATTATAGTGGCTGTTGATTATTTCACGAAATGGGTTGAGGCTATGCCTACAGTAAAATCCGATGGTGAGACAGCCGCTCACTTTGTGTTCAACCAAATGATTACTCGGTTCGGGATTCCGAAAGAGCTTGTCACTGACCATGGCTCGCACTTTCAGAACCGTATGATGGAATAGTTGGCATCCAAGTTAGGGTATAATCAAGAGCATTCATCTTCTTATTACCCCCAAGCGAATGGACAGGTAGAGGCAGTGAATAAATCACTCAAATCCATTCTCCAACGAACCATCGCACAAAGCAAGAATAATTAGCACATTATGTTATATCCTGCTTTGTGGGCATATCAAACCGTTGTTAAGACTGCCAATGGTTTTTCTCCATATCAGCTTGTACATGGAGTGGAGTCAATATTTCTGGTTGAATGCGAAATTCCTTCATTGAAGCTAGCTGTGGAACTCTTACCGGACACTTCCCCATGGGAGGAGCATTTGGTTCACCTTGAGCAACTTGATGAGCAGCTTCGGGATGCCTTGGTGGCTCTAGAAGTCAATAAACGTCGCGTTAAGGTCCAATACGATAAGTCTGTCTGTCCAAGAGCATTTAGTGAAGGAGACTTGGTCCTGTTCTGGGATCAACCGAAAGAACCCTTGGGGGAAGGGAAATTTAATCCTATGTGGCATGGTCCTTACGTGGTCAAGTGTGTGTTAGAGAAGGGTGCACATGAGTTAGTGGATTACGAAGGAACGGCCTTGGCGGAGCCTAGAAATGGGCTCTATCTCAAAAAATACTATGCATGATCTTTAGCCAAGGCTACTTGTTGTATATTATTGTACAGCTTTGCATAGTTAGGTCTTTTTCTTATCGTGATCAGGTTTGTGATTCGTTTCCGTTTCTTTTGGCAGATGTCAATGGAATCTTCCACCTACATAGGATTTGCGGATGGTGCAAGCCGTCACACTCAACAATCAACCTTTGCTGCTTGGGTGATTTATACTCCTATGGGTCAGGTACTGTCTTCAGGAGATGTATGTCTACGGCCATCTTCCAACAATGTTGTTGAATATAGCGTCGTTATTGAGCTTCTACGGGATGCCATTTTACATGGCATTCTCTCTCTTGAGGTATGTCTTGATTCAGAGTTAGTAGTATCACAGCTCAATGGTTTGTACCATGTTAGAGATCCGACGTTATTGAGAAGGTTCTTACGTGTGAGATTGTTAGAACGGCAATTTGATAATATAACATATATACACATTCCAAGAAATAATAATCAAGTTGTTGACTCATATGCTAACTACGTGTTAGATTGGCATTTGTTTCATTCACAATAAATTAATCACAAACACAATTTTTACACATGTAAATAAATAAATCGATCACCATAAAAAAAATTATATATACATCAAAAATGTGATAATGCATAGTGTCATGATACAAAATTGGGGCTTTTCATCCACCATCATATAATTTACGATCGTACAAAATGTATACACTCCCAGGTGTCTAATCCTGTGGAGGAGGAGGAGGGTTGTGATCATGAAAGGTCACTACGGCTCTAGCCAGCCGTCGGAATAAATGCACCCATGCGCGTGGTACACCCATCACCTGCCGCTGCATGGCCTCAGGCAAGTCCTCGACTTGCGCCATGGGAACTCTATGTGTCAATCTCATGAAGTTGGTATGAATGCTATGGAGCGTTCGCTTTGCATCCACACCCATGATCTCATCTCCTCTTCCCCTCCGTCTATGATGAGGGAATCCCTCTGGCTGCCATGGTCCCACATTTGCACACAAATGGTAGATGTCACTATGTATCATCACCCAAAAATATGTCTTTTTGATTCCACATAATCAAGAAAATACAAAAAAATTAAATAACTCAAAAATTTAAAAAGAGAGGGTCAATATTCGTTACCTATATCACCATATGCCGATCCTAGTGGTAACGGCATGTCCGGGTCCCCCCGGAAATCTATCCCTGCATAGGGGTAGTCAACGATGGCAACTATCTGTCGTCGCCGCCATGGAAAGAAGTCAGTTGGATATGGGTTGGCCACCCTACCACCCCCCAGTCTACGCATAGCATCTTCCCAATGCCGTTGGGCCAGATCTCGAACCCCATGAAGAGGAACGTCCACTCTGGGGCTCAATCCTGGAACACACTCAAAGAGAAACGTGCTCAAAATACTGCTGAAGCCGAAGTTCTGCACCCTACCTACCTTACACTCACTGAGCTGGTGTTTCATGTTGCTCAATAGTGTAGTACTCCATTCATAGATGGTGGGTCTCATGCAGTCCATGGCATTGAACATCAGAGACCGTGAGGCCTAGTGGAGTGATGCCAAGCCTGCTATCCTGCCCATCGTCAGTAATATGGCCTTCAATCCCAGCACCTGTATAGCATTGGTAGGGACCTGACTCCCCACCTTCTCAGTGTCTGGATAACAGTACACTGCAATGTACTCGTCGATAGTCAAGCCACCTTCTGGCCCACCACGGGAGCGAAGGTTCACCACTTCCCATCATCTAGAAAGCCCTATGATAAAGTATATGTCCTCCACCTCTATGGTGAGGGACATCCCATCGATATGGAAGGACTCCGAGTCTGAATCCCAATAATCTACCAGCATCTGTAACAGTCTTGGTATGGCCCTCAAACCACCAAGACACCAAAACTTGTAGAGTCCGCATGCACGTAGAGCTTGTTGAGCCATTCAGTCGGCCCTTACTGCTTCCTCTACTTCACCATGCTCACGCTCTCTCCACTCTAGGACCATCCTGCACAAGAAATTGCAAATTTTCCCATTAGTTTATTGAAAACACCATATGCGCGGCCTCATACGCGATTGTTTTCAAAACAGCCACGTATGCACGCAAGTTTCAGGCCATTTTCCACGTATATCCATCCCTATACGCAGAAAAAACATCAATTTCCACGTAGGCCACAGCGCTCATCTTGGGTTGGCCCAAAAACCTTATTTGACCATGAAAATTCATAAAAATTGTATTGAAATGCAAGAGGAGAGCATGAGTAAATACCTGGAAGAAACGGTAGTGAATTCCGCCGACTGGATCTCCTAGAATTCGCTGTTGAAAATCAAAGCTCAAATGGGTAAAAGTTTCAAATGATTTATAATGTTTTGAATTTTTTACTATTTATAGAAATTTTTCAAATATTTGAAAAATTTTACCCCCTTTCCTATAGTTTTGACATTTTCTAACCATTTTGGACCGTTTTTGACATAATTCGTGATGTAGAAGACCTTTTTCAGTGTCATTTCAGCCATTGGATTGACTCATTCATGCCAATCTCAGGTATCATGTCTAAACTGGCATATAGGTTAGGTTTCATCACTGTTTTCATTTTGCATAACCTTATGACCATCTCATCATGACCTTAGGTACGAACCCACTCTATTATGTCACGGAACCTTCTTGCTGCTTTAGAAGTGGTATGATATGAGTGGTATAGCTTTACCATACATGGGTACCCTAGTTAGCACCCTATTTGCATTTGGTGCCAATGCTAACGTTTTCTCCTTTAGGGTGTGGGAGTCCGTTGTATAGTACTGCCATGACATTTCGCAAGAGCCTCATACTCCTCTTGATCTTTTGCTGGCCTATTTCCCTCAGGACTTCCTCATGTCAAGTTGTGAATGCATTATCATGAGCTTTTCCTGCCTTATTGAGCTTTATGCCCGCACCCCTGACATTGCGTTTCACCATATAGCCCGAGCTTGTCTCATGTCTAGCCATGCAGAGCCATTTCTTATATCCTTCGCAGCTTGATTTCCTTTTTATCGGGAGGGGATTTTCCCCCGAGTGTCGATATCCTACACATGTATCCTTGCATTGAGCATAGGTATGTTCCACTGCTTGGAACTAGTTTGTTTGCCCTTATGACACTCGTCTCCTCCTAGTTTGTAACTATAAAGCTATTTATTCTTTTTTCAAGCTTTTTAAATAACTGAAAAAGTCCAAAAATTAAAAATTAAAAACCAAAAAGTCGAACAAGGAAAGATGTTATCTGTGGCAGCTATCGAGTCGTGTCGCCTTCGAACAAAGCACTGTATATCACATCCATTGGTTGGGTTATAGTTTGACTTTAGGAGTTGTACTCATTTATCTGAGTTTATCTCCATCGACTGGTTAAGCTTCCAGTCCCTATGGAGCCTTTGTTGATGCCTCATGTGTCACAGAGATGTCCAAGTTTGTATATCGAGTCTATGCTTCCTTCATTCAGTCACCATACGTCATTATGCTCTTGTTCGAAGGAAGTTGAATCCTGAGTTGGCCATTCCTCAGTTATCTTGACTTTGCATGTCGGCCATTCCCGGTACAGTTCCTGGTTCATGCACCTTATGATCAAGTCCTTCCACATTATACAGCTTTACTGAGTACCTCGTGTTGTATGATGGGGGATGCCTTAATGCCCTCCTTCCAGAGGATTTCATCCCATCGACTTCAGATCATTTATTCTGGGATTGGAATCTAGAGTCCTTTTGAGTGGCTTGAGACTTGCAGTCATCAGTGGCAGGTTCTCTCGCCATCGACAGTTCTTGGGAATACATCAATGTCCCCTGATCTCAATGGATCCTCTCAAGTGTTCGACCTCAACACATTTATTCACACTTGTTAGTTTGCACTCTTGTACCTTGATTCCCATTTTCATTATCGGTGGGTGATCTCGCGTCTGTTAACGGTATACATTAATGACCGGTAATCAGACGATGGACTACTATTTTCGACCTTGACACCTCTATTCGCATAGTAGGACATGTACTCGTACCGGTTTGTGTAGAAGACTTTCCAGATTGGTGGCATCTCTTATATGCTACCTCCTTGATCGTGCCAGTGTTCATGAGATTTCAGCTCTCCTGACTTGATTCCAGGATATGTCAGATATTTCCAGCCACTATGGAGATCTTGATCTGTTATATCTTCAGCCATTATGGAGATCATGGTCCTATGTATATCTTCATCATGGAGATTATGATCTATGTATATTGTACGTGGCTATGACCACATATGTGACATCATGTATCATGCCTATTCATGGCCATTGTACTCTTATGTATCGGGGACTGCTATATGTATTTGCAGTTATATACAGAGTTGTATTATTGTACTATGCTGATTGGGTGGCTAGTCTTCCATTTGGGATCCTTCATCACTCCACTTCTGGGATGGACTTATAATGTATTTCGGCCATCGTATGACCCCTCTCACCTCACACATTAGGGGGCATCTGTTATAGATGATTTCACCACTCCAGGTGAATCACACTTTGTATGGCCTTCTCCTGTCCCGCTGCAGACTCCTTAGACCCCATGGACCATTTTTTGTCCTTTGATGTTTCCTTGATCATCCCTAAAAACATATGAAAAATGATACACGCGACTTTTAAACCTATAAGCGCGTATATACGCGGGTTTGACAACTAAAACCGCGTACATCGGGATGTGTGCATAATCCAAATCCTTTTGGAGTTTTCCTTGACATGGATCCAACTCATTCGACTCCTGGCCTTCCCTATGCCTTGAGATCGCTCGGATTCGACCTTTCATTACCCCTTTGGAAGCTATATAAGGAACCCCTTAGTACATTGAAGGCAAGAAGAGAGAATTGAGAGCAAAGAAACTATAGTCCATTGTTGTCGGAACTTATGCTTGAGTTTGCATCCCTTTTTCCCTTGGAGCACTAGTGTGTTCTTCCCAAGCTTGCATTTTGCTTGTGAGCTTGTTGTCGAGAGATGGAGGATTGAGGTGGTGGAGGCCCAAGTGGGAGATTCAGTTTCTCCGGTTCGCAAACGTGCCGTCAGAGGTTGTATCTTGTAATCTCTGATTTATATTAATAGAAATATCTTTTCCTGTCCAATAATATGTGTTTGAATGAATATTTTATCCATGGGATTATGTCAAATGCTTGTACATTATTGATTATATATGCTAGAATATATCTAACACCATGATATATAGAATGCTTGTATTGTTTACTTGTTGTTGAGGAAGTAATCTATCAATTCAAGCTGAAGACTGGAAAGCTCAATGGGGATCTACTTCAACCGTCTGGAATAAGGTACAAGGTCTGATCCTTTAGTGTTAGACATTTAATTTCTATTGCATATTGGAAAGGATTGATTTCTGGAGTCAAGCTGTCTGTTGTGGTACCCCAAGCCATAGGAATTTCTCTCCATAACAGTACTTGAGCCCATAATCAATTGTACCCCTCAGGTACCTCACAATATGCTTTGCAGCAATCAAGTGAACATGTCTTGGATCTGTCAAGAACTGGCTCAAGGTGTTCATAGCAAAGAAAATATCTGGTCTCGTGTTCGTCAGATACATCAAGGATCCAATCATCTGACGATACATTGTAGCATCAACTGTCTTTGATGAAGCATCACTCAATAGCTTCAGGTTCGATGCCATAGGTGTGGCCATAGCCTTGCATTCCATCATTCTGAACCTCTTCATGATCTCTACTGCATACTTCCCTTGTCCAAGGGAGATTCCATCCGCATTCTGCCACACCTCCATGCCTAGAAAATAGTGCATCATTCCCAAGTCCTTCATTTCGAACTCGGAAGCAATATTTCTCTTCGTATCAGCAATCAACCCATCCATACCTATTACAAACAGATCATCTACATACAGTAGAAGCATCACTGGGTTTCCATCTTCAACCTTATAGTAAAGGTTGGAATTTGCTTTACTCTTGGTAAAGCCTAAACTGGATAGAAAGCTGTCAATTCTACCGTACCATGTCTTGGGTTCCTGTTTCAAACCGTACATGGATTTCTTCAGTTTGCACACATGAGACTCCCTATCATGTGTCTCAAAACCGAGTGGTTGTTCTACATACACTTCTTCTTCTACTACACCATTCAAGAAAGCAGTCTTGACATCCATTTGGTGTATCTTCCATTTCATTACTGCAGCCAAGGCAAGTACCGATATGATGGAAGTGTATCTGGCTACAGGAGCAAAGGTTTCTTCATAATCTATTCCTTCCTTCTGTGAGAAGCCACAAGCCACAAATATTTCCTTATATTTCTCTATGCTACCATCTGCAGCATGCTTGATCTTGTAAATCCATTTGGAAGTTACAACTGACTTCCCTTCTGGTCCTGGGACAACATCCCAAACATCGTTCTTCATGATTGATTGATATTCTTCAATCATCTCATCCTTCCATTCTTTTCGTTCTGCTACTTATTCATCACTGGAAGATTCTTTATTGATAACATCACATAGTCAGGCTACATATCCGGAGCAGGATCTGGTTCTCTTTCTTTCTCTATGATTCTCTTCTGGAGCCCCGTATCTTTCCGCACCTTGGATAATTTCTTGTACCCAAGCAGGTTTCATCTTGTGAGGGTTCTTCTCCTGAGGTGGATCTATAGGTCTTTGTGGTTCTTCAAATTCTCAATCTTCTTCTTGAATTTCATAATTCATGGTTGTATCATGAATTATGGGAGCTTCTAATTCTTCAGGTTCTTCAGCACCTGGATTTGTTGTAAGTTGTGTCTTTGTCAAATGTTACATCCCTGCTGATATCGATCTTCTTGTAATCTAGGAAGTATATTCTATAAGCCTTCGAGCTTTCATAGTATCCCACAAATATACCCTTCTTTCCTGAAGGATCTAGTTTTGTTCTCTTTTCTTTTGGTATATGTATGTACACTGGACAGCCGAATATTCTAAAATGGCTGACTTCTGGTTTCTTACCAAAGAAGACTTCTTCAGGAGTCTTGTTCTCGAGTACTCTGTGTGGAGTACGGTTCTGTACATACATCGTTGTTCTAGCTGCTTCTTCCCATAGATGCATAGGAAGATCCTGATCATGAAGCATCGATCTTACAGCTTCCATGATAGTTCTATTCTTCCTTTCTACAACCCCATTCTATTGTGGATTGTAAGGAGTGGACAACTCCCTCTTAATCCCTGATTCTTTGCATAAGTATTTGAATTCATTTGATGTGAATTCTCTGCTGTTATCTGATCGAAAGGTCGTGATCTTCTTTTTTGTGTGGTTCTCTATCAAGGCTTTGAATTCCTTGAACTTGTTGAACACTTCATCTTTGTTCTTCATGAAGTAAATCCATGTCTTCCTAGAAAATTCATCAATGAAAGAAACATAGTATACATACCTACTTAGTGAACTTGATGACATTGGTCCGCATACATCCAAGTGGATGATTTCCAAGATTCCTTTTGCCTTGCTCTCGCTACTTGGAAATGTCTTCTTTGTATTCTTCCCTTTCACACATCCTTTGCAGACTCCTTCATGTTTTGCTTGAATTTCTGGAAGACCTTCAACAGCTTTACTTGCAAGTGGTAGTGCTCTGTAATGCACATGTGAAAGCCTTCTATGCCATAGTTCATTTAGCTCTACTGTGTCATGGACCATATCTTTTTCTAAATGGCCCTTCAGCTTGTATAAACCTCCTTCTTGTTCTCCAATCACTATTACATCATCAATAGTCTTTCCTCTTGGCCACATGATGACTTGACCATCTATGAATGCAACCCTCATGCCTTTTGCATCCAGTGCCGATATGGATAGAATATTCTTCTTTAATCTTGGTACAAATAGAACATCCTTCATTTTTATAGACTTTCCAGAGTCTAGCTTGTAGGAGGATTCGCCACTACCTTTTATGGGATATTGGTAGTCATCCCCAAGTTTCACCTTATGGGGTGAATTATGTTCCGATAGTTTCTCAAAGGATTCCTTGAAACCTGGAACGTGTTTGGAAGCCCCACTATCAATAAGCCAATCTTTTCTTCCATGAGTGACAGTTCCCGTGAGAGCGAAAATCAGAACATATTCATCTTCACTTAAAGAGTCTTCACTTTCTTGCTTTACTATCTTCCTTCGAGGATCATCATCCTCAGCAGTGTGAGCATGATGTTTTCTTTTGGAGTTCTTCTTCTTCTTGGATCCATTCTTATTCATGGGACAGTATCTAGAAAAGTGTCCTATTTCACCACATGTATAACATTTGAGTTTAGATGAACCTTTCTGATAAGAATGCTTACCTTGGTGATGATGCTTTTCCCTTCTTCCTTTCTTGGAGTATACTATGAGAGCTTGATCTTCATTTCCCATATTTTCTTCTCAAGCTGCTATCTGAGCTTCTTCTTGAGAGCATTCTTCCCACAGTCTGCTGAACTTGACCAACTTTTTCCTAGCACAGATTCCTTGGATGAAAGAATCCCATGACCTAGGGAAGCCATTCAATGTTGTCATCACAATTTCTGCATTCTCCACTTATTCATCTAGAGCTTCTAGTTGTTCTTTGATCTGGAAGACCCTTGTGAAGTATGACTGGATGGTCTCCTCATTATGGATCTTGACATTCTTCAACTGGTTCCTTAGAGTCATGTTCTGATTGATGTTCTTCCCTTCAAATAGTTTGGTTAGGGAATCAAACATGGATTTAGGTATCTTGAGGGAGGACACCTATGGAATGAGGTGATCCTTGATAGAATCTGCAATAATCCTCTTTTCCATAACCAACTTCTTCTTATGTAAGGCCTTGGCCTCATCTCCCTCTAGAACTGGAACCTCCTCCTGGATATAGGAGTCCAACTCATTTTCTTCCAGGACCAGGGAGATCCTATACTTCCAAGCTCAGAAGTTATCAACTCCCTCAAGCTTTTCATCAAGCTTGGTATGATGATACATCTTAACTGAGAACCTCAAATGGAAATATAAAGGATTTTAGATCTTACCAGGTTAAGATGTCGAATATGGACTTGAAGTTGAAATCCTGCAGTATTGGTTCAGGAGCAGATTAGGGTTTTGCTTTTTCAAAGTTCTGTCCTACCAAATTCTTTGAAATTGATCCCTAACTTCGATTTTGGGGAGGAGATCAATCCAGGCCTATGATCGCTGAAAAAATCCACTTCTGTGAAATGCCCTAATTTTTGGCAGCAGTGTTGGGTCCAAAACCGAAAAACCTCAGAATTGGATTCTGCTTCAACAGAAAGATGCGCCCTAGGGAGGAGAGTTATTCCACCCTAATTTTGATGAAAATATGTGGAGAGAGATCCACAAAATAGGAATCCCTAGTTCCCACAGTTGCACAGTGTCTTCTTCTCAGGTTAGCTCTGATACCATGTTAGTTTTTCAACATTAAGCTAGCATATCATTAGGATCTTTAACTAAGAGAACAACAAGCACAGCAATCAAACACAATAGACAATGAACAAAGTGTTTTTCCTCGAGGAAACCATAAATGGAGAAAACCCCACAACTTCCTCTGAGATAGAATCAGCACCAAAGTGAAACCCAAAACAATAAGACAATCTCCCAATAGTAGTAAGCTCTTTCCTCTTGCCCCAGTGTCTTTCTCTTCCTCAACTATGCGCTACACTTGAGTGTGTATGAGATGTGTACTAAATAGAGATTCCAACTCTCTATTTATACTAATCCTGACATGACTAAAACCCTACTGGGGCCAACCTCACTAGGAGAGTCTAATAACCATAGTGCCCCGAAACTGCGGGGACTTTAACCCTTAGACAATAGGAGGATTACCCACAATGACTTGACATGACTTGTTTACATTATTAATTCTCCTGATCGGAACATCAGGGCATGACATGACACAATAACATCCCGGAATAAACATCAGGTTACAATAAATGAGAAATGCAAGTGAATACATTCCGAAGTTACAGTTACATTAACAGTTCCGATGGTCCTTCTTCTAGCGACTGAGTGATAAGCTGGAGCTTCTACTGTATAGGTTGAATGAGCCCTATAACTCTTTTTGCTTCAAACTGGTGCGTTTCAACTTCGTCGTTTCTTTTCTGCTCTTGGTTGCGGAGATTTTTTACTTCCTGTTGTAGCTGCTTCAGCTCGACGACTTTTGCAATCTTCTCTTTGATTGGTAGCTTCTTCATGGCTGCCTTAACCACGTTTATCTTTAAATCAGTTTGGCACGCATCCTCCTTGATTTTCTCCACGGATTCATCTTCTAGAAGAAATTCCCACATCATAGAGACAGCATCGACTCCTTTCGCTCATAGTTTTTATCCTTGCTTGATTCGCTCAATAGCCTCAGACGATGTTTTCCTGTGCTCTTAAATCACCTCAGGAGGTTTACTTGGTATCTACTACTCCTTAAGCTATTCGACCTGTTTCCTTAAGTATGTGGCAATTATGCTACCTTTGCGGTCGTATCTGCATCTTCTTGGCCTTCTTACAAAGGGAACTCTACAACTGCATCTTTGATGGCTTCAGCTAGTGAAATCCTGCTATGTTCATGCGCTTCGATCTCTTGCTCTTTTTTGTGAAGGAGGGCCTTACAACTTTTTTCCTTCCTTAATTGCTTTATAGCCTGGTACGCAATAGCATTCTCCCGGATCCTTATTTTGGTCGCGGTCGCATGCTGAATAGCATAGACTTCGGCCAATGTGAGTTTGGTGAAATCTACATATAGAGTCTTGAACTCATGGACAACATCATCATACTCTTGTGTCGCTATCTCCATTGCTCGTTATTGGACTTCTACCTTCACCGACAGCAACAGCAGTTGTGTTACTAATGCGTCACTAGGATCGACGTTGTAAGTCTTGGATTCGACTATGTGTCGCACTTCATTGATGGCCTCAGTGAGCATATTGATATGCTCGGTGAGTTTGTCGATCGGTCGCAGCTACTTTTTACTAATGCCTTTAATATTGTACTTCGCAACCTTTATGATTTCTTCGAAAAGAAAGCTTGTGTCTTCTTGAGCTAAGCTGACTGTGTTAGTCGTTTTATCAGATTTGCACTTCTTATGTTGTAGCTGAGGCTGTTCCTTCTCCTGTTCTCGGTGGAGGTTCTGCACATCCTCATCAATAGGTGTGTCTTCTCCATCATCCTGATCAGAGTCCTAATCATTTTCATCATCTTCGTCATCTATGTCATGCGACTGGTTTCGTTTCCCATCACCCCCATCATTGCCTTGGCCATCATCTTGGCCATTTCCTTGACCATTTCCTTGGTTGTTCCCTTGGTTTCCTCCTTGGTTATCTCCCTAGTCCATTTGCACGTCGATCGGGATGCGCCATTCTTTAGGCCAATCCTGGATGGTCGCTTCCACATCCAAGTCAGCAATCATGAAAAGCATCGGCTGCGCTTGTTTCTCTGGGTCCTACCACGGCTCCGAAATAATTTTGTGGACATCGGTCTGGAAAATTATGAAAGATGAATACATTTGGACTATTGCAGCCCACAATATATGTTGGTGTTTTATTACTTCACGCAGTGCCCCATGCAGAAATAAATCTATGTTATAGTCCTTCTGTCGGATCCTGTCCTCCTTGTCCTCCCATAGGTTCTGATATTTTGCGCCATGGAAAAGTACTAGGACATCCAGCGGCTGGTAGTCGGGTGGGTTTGACCAAACAACAAAAGAAATCAATATGAGCAACCAAGAGTAGTGGAATTTCTCCTTACTCTCCTCCTGTGTCTGCTCAGCATCCTCTAGCAGCTCATTCAATAGATACTATGACCAATTGAACATCGCTCTATCTATGCATTGCTCCGCAAGTTCCACCGTCTCGGCGGTGCACTCAATGGGTCGCATCTTGCGTAGCATCTTACAAGATATAATCTTTGCGGTTAACCTCACTATGTTGTCAATTATAGAGGAAATGAGGAATCCTTTATTCACGCACTGGAGGTCATACTTCTCCTTTATCTTCGTTGTATCCCTGCTTGTGCGTAGATATGGCGCAAGGTCGTGTGTGTGGAACGAGAGACTTGTTATTATCGAAATGAGCTCGACATTGACAAGATAGGGTCTGTTGAGCCATAAATAACCTCCATGGAAGCAGACCAAGATTTTTTTCACATATGTGCTTGCCTTCTTGCTTCTACCAAAGTGCGGCATGAGCAGTAAGTTAAGTAGGCCCACGCTTTCTATACCTCGATCCCATTGCATTGGAACTACCAACTGTGGCTCAAGAGGGACGGTCGGCAGCATGATCATGTAGTTATTTCTCTCCAAGTCCACTTACTTCCTCATATCAGTATCTTCAAATTGCAACTTCAACAGTTTTGGGATTATGTTCATCATCAATGGTGCTCCCGCAGGGATCTGGGGTGTGACCAAGGAGGAGCGTTCTTTCGTCAGAAGCTTCACTTTAGGTGCCTCTTCCCTCCTTGGTTGAACATATGGTGGTAGAAGGTTCCACTCCTCTATAGTGGCGTTTGCATCTCTTCGTGGTGGCTAAGATGGTGTGTCCTCGACAAGTATGTCCTCAGTGGCCTTACGCTTCTTTGATAACTTTGGTACCCTGACCCGAGGCGCTGATGTTTCTGGGATGTCCCTCTCCAACACAAATATTCACGAACCTTTAACTAGTATATCAACTGGTGGATTCTGAACCAGGGCCAACGCAGAGGCTGAACTAGAGGCCGAAGCAAGGTGCGAACCGTCCGTAGGAACTGTCTATGGGTTTTGTCGCACCATCATTTCTGGTTCTTCTTCTCATTTTTGTACCTCTGATGACTTAATTTATTCTTCTATCGGGAAAGGTGATGCTCTCGTAATGTCAGAATGCTCACTGGTACTGGCAATGGAAATTACCATTAGCTTCGGCTCTCATAATTACAAGCTCTGGTTCGCTCTTCTTCTCTCTGTGCAGGTAAAATAATTATTGTCGATGAAGGCTCATGTTTATAGGCATGCACTTGTCCTGCATGTAATCATTCAATGGAATATCGACGTCTTTTCAATCACATGGGATTCCCATTCGACACATTCCAACATTAACTCACGTACTCGAGTTTTGATCTGTACCTGTCAGGGAATTTATGGTGAGGATGACATATGGGACCAAAAATCACACCTCCATTCTCCTTGGACTTATCGAATTAATGACACCTCGTTTTCATAACGGCCTAAATATTTTCTAGTATCTGGGATTTAATGACGTCTAGCTGTCATTACCACTCTTACTGCGATTTGCATACTTCTATCGCAGACGTGCGATGAAATAGTTTCCTTTCCTCTTTTTTCTTTTTTTTTATATATTCTTACCTTACCCAAGCATGTCGTAGCCATCATAGTAAGGTTTCAGGTGACTTCCATTTATCATTCCTGCGACTCGCATTCCATCCAACTTATGTAATTTCATTGCGCCTGCGTCAGTGATATGTGTGACCACATATGGCCCTAGCCAATGCATCTTTAGTTTCCTTGGATGCTTCAAAAATTTGATGACGTACAGCAAAACAAGTCCCCTAACTTTGAATTGCTTAGTTCTGATATCATGATCATGTCATGCTTTCTGCCTTTGCTTCTCTATGTTTTGATGAAATCCTGCGACGAAGCGTTCTTCTTCCATCTGAACGAGCTGCGACAACCTTTGCTCGATGGCATCCACATCTGTCATTTTTGTCACTGTAATAATTATTAAGCTTGGCACAATATATTCCATCAGCACAAAAGCTTCTTTCCCATACACCAGTCTAAATGGAGTGTGCCCTGTCAGTCCCTTGACAGTTGTGCAGTACGCCCATAGCACAACTGAAATTTTTTTATCCCAATCATCTATGTGGGCATTGCATACTTTAGTTAATGAATTCTCCAGGATATTATTGAACACTTGAACCATTCCATTCACCTGAGGATGATAGGGTATCGTCTTTCTATGCTGAATCTGGAACTTTGCAGTAAGCTCATCAATCATTTTGTTAACAAAATGTGTGCCTTGGTTGCTCAGAAGAATTTTTGGGAAACATAATCTAATCACCACATTTTCAAATAAAAACTTCATCGCATTTGTAGCAATACAATATTTAATAGGCGCGGCTTCATCCCATCTTGTTAAGTATTCTATCGCAGTGATAATGTAGCGCACACCAGTCATTTTCCCTGGCGGACTAATAGGACCCACAAAATAAATGGCCAACTTATTGAATGCTTGAAGGGTTATCTGTGGCTCAAGCAGCATCTCATCGTGTCTCGACGGTTTTCCTGTCCTCTGGCAAACATCGCAGCGCTGGCAGAAGCTCTTAGTGTCCATATGTATGGTAGGCCACCATAATCCTGCTTGCAATATCTTGCGCATAGTTTCCTTTCCAACGTAGTGTCCTCCTACAACACTAGCATGTGCTTCACTCATTACCCAATGTCGTTCATGGTCAAGGACACACCGTCGCAATATTTCATCGGGGCCCATCTTGTATAGGTGTCCCGCAGTAAATGTATAATCAGTGGCTTTGACGACCAAATGTTTCTTCTATGCAGTGGTGAATCCTTCAAGCACATAGCATGTGCTCAAGAAGTGGTGATAGCGTTAAACTCCTTATTCTGATCATCAATCATGGTGACCGCAAACAATTGCGCGTCGGGCAAGTTATCGTCTGGTTGTTTGGTTCTTCACCACTTTCTATCCTCGACATGTGATCAGGTCCCACATTCAATCGACCAAGTTTAAGACTGAATTCAAAGTCAAATTCTTGAAATAGGAGAATCCATCGACATATATTCCCCCCCAACATTGGCTTGTTGACCAGGTATTTTAATGCCGAATTATTAGTGTACATTTTAAAATGTCCACCCAACAAGTAATGTCAGAACTTCTGCAGTGCATAGACCATGGCGAGGCCTTCTCTCTCTGTCGTCATGTAATTTTTCTCTATTGTTGACAATTTTTTGCTAGCAAAACAAATAGGGTGATCAAGCGCACCCTCACCTGGTTGTGTCAAGAGTATGCCGAGCGCAACAAACAACGCATCGACATGGACATAGAACTACTTCTTCCAGTCGGGAAATATCAGTATTGGCGTGGTGGCCATCTTGTTCTTTAATTTGTCTAAGCTTTCCTGACAAGCTTTCGTCCATTGGAACTTCGCATCTTTCTTCGTCACTTGTTCTTCGGAACAAGTATCGTCCTTATTTTCTTGTAGGTGATTGTACATGATCTTTCCTACAAGTCAAATACATCAATTGCATGATTAGAAACATTTCATAAGACATATTCATAATGATAAATCCATATGCATAAAGATATAATCATGAAACTATTTTAGCCAATACAACATTCATCCATATCTTATATACACATGGAAACTTTTTAGATGTCTTCCATCTCTACCATAACACTATTGAGATTGTGCGTTAATCCCAATATGTTGGCAAAGAGGTTTCATTCTAGATAAGTAGCAATGGAATGTTGTATAGCACCATAGGCCACATACCCATCACATGCATATCAGTAGTATGTTTTTCATTAATGCAAACATTCTATCATGCATAATACATTTTCTTAAAAAAGTCATTCAAGCAACTAGATATATAGGAAATGACAATTCAAATACTTTATCTTTGTTTGTTTGGTAGATTCCTTCTTGATCCTTATGTCCTTGCAAGGATAATTGGAGCCTTCTACTTCATCATCTGGTTCTTGGAACATGTGTGCTGGTTCTGAGTGTCACTAACTGCATCCCTTCTTATATGAATACTGAAATGGATAAGAGTATGATATTTTTCTTCACTAGTAGAATTCATATTCCTCATCACTTGAGGAATCTTCCTTTTCTTCTCTAAATATTTTATTAGTTGGTTCATCATCTGTAGCAATGTAAGCATGATGTCTTTTCTTGTTTGACTTCTTATTGAAGGAGCCTCTATTTTTGGGACAATCTCTGGAGTAGTGTCCCTTCTCATACAAAAGTAACATCAAATGTTGGAAGGTTCTCTTTTGAATTCCTTTTGTCTTCTATTGTGATGATGGTCCTCCTTCTTTCTCTGATTTCTTCTTGGGCTGAACTATGAGAGTTTGATCTTCAGTTGCTCCCTTCTTCTCTTGTTATGAACCAAGCTTCTTCTTGTGTGTATTCTTCCCATAGTCTATTGAAAGAGATCAGCTTTCTTCTTGCACATATTCCTTGAATGAATGAATCCCATGATCTTGGGAGGCCTTCCACATTCTCTTCAACTGCTTCAAGTTATTCCTTGATTTGAGAAACCCTTGTGAAGTGAGACTGCGTGGTCTTTGAGTTTTGTATCTTCACATTCTTTGGTTGGTTCCTCAATTTCATCTTCCTATTGATATTATTTCCTTTGTACAAGTTGGTCATTGTATCGAACATCTCCTTGGGATTCTACAAGGATGATACATGTGAGATCTGATGGAGACAAAAATAATCCTCTTGGCTTTGACTAAGTCCTTCGTGTGTTTTGTCTTCATCTCCCTCTGGATCTGCAACTTCTTCTTTGACACAGTTCTCAAGGTCAGGCTTCTTCAAGTATGAGAAACACTCTATACTTCCATGCTTAGAGGTTCTCGGTTCCTTCAAGCTTGTTCTCAATCTTGGTATTGTTTGTCATCATGATAAAAATGAGAATCTCAAATGGAAATAGAGAGGATAGAGCTTACCAATGAGATTTCTTCAACTTGATGCATGCTTGAAAGCTTTTCTGGAATACTATTTCTTGTGGACCTAGGGTTTGATAGAGAAACCGTAATTTTTAAACTTGGGTATCTTTCAGATCTAATTGGATAGAAAGATGTGCCTCTTCAAGGTGAGTTGCAGCATACTCATTTTCCGAAAATTGTGAACAAAACTGTAAAATATCTTATGCCCTAGTTTTCTCCGATAGTAGTGTTAGGTCAAAATTTGAATATCCACAGAATGAGAAACTTCATCCATAGAAATATGTGCCCTCCTAGAGCAAGTTTTATAGTCCTCCCTTTTCAACTGATCAGTGGAGGGAAGTGCTCAAAAGAGGAAGCCCTAGTTTTCTCCAATTTCTTCTACATAATTTCCTGATATTGTTTCTTTTATATCCTTGAATTCCTGCTCCTCCGGGTCTAAAACTTTGTCATGAGATAGCTTGATCTGTCTTCTTTCTAACCCCACAGGTTAGATCAGAATTGGATTCACCAAGAGGGACTTATTCAAATTTTCCCAAGGTGACTTGTTTGAGGACTATTCAGCATAGTGAACTTGCACAGACTGCCACGTGTCACTGTTTCACCTTTGGGGTTTGAAACTCAGACCATAGAAACTACAATTCATTCCCTATCGAAATCATCTTGCGAAATTTGATTTGGACCTTCATATCTCGAGATATAATAATTATCCCTAGGTGACTTGTTTATGATTGTATTCTGGAGGAGGTTGGAACCCTGATTCGAAGGAATCATATATCAAGTATGGTGAATATGAGGCTAAAACTTGCACACATGCTACAGTAGGAATTCACCTTCGGCATGCCAAAGTTTCAACTCTTGATCCTTCTCCAATTGTGAGTTATAGTGAAATTCCCAAGATGACTAGTATTTGTCTTCTAGGGTTTTCAAGCACGAAACCCTAATCTACAGTAGTTGTAGTTGTAGCAATGTTTCAGCTGCACAAAGACTTATTTTAGGGTGCCTTTGATACAATGTTAGGATTTCAATGGTTATAAAAGATCTAAAAACATTTAACATCGTAACATTATAACCATATACAAAAGGATCACTAAAAGAAAGGCAAGTACAACCACACAAAAGAACACAGAGATTTATCCTAGGAAACCCTCATGGGGAAGAAAACCCAACAACACTTCCTCGATATGGACTTCAACCAAGTACAGTGTAAGACCCAAATAATAAGATTTATAAGACCCCGAGAATAATACTAGATTGCTTCCTCTTTCCTAGATGGATTGTTCCTTCTTTCTCTAACGCAACTGCTTGAGTGTTATGCTTGTCCAAAAGAGGGAGGTGCCTCTCCTATTTATACTGGTCAGTTGAGAGGCCTAATAATCCAACTGAGCTGACTTCTCCTTGCTTCGAGGGCCGACTTGCCTTGGTAGACTCAAAAATACATTTTAATAATACTTTTGAGGGTACTACTGACCCGACTTACAACGGAAGCTTTACCTCAAGACTTCACATGACCAATTACATCAATGGCATCCCTAATCAAAGAAACAACATCTCCGGAAAAAGTGATAACAATAATAATATAAAATAGAATATCTTCCGCAATTACATTTCTTTAACATTTGAACTTGGTAAATCTAAGAAAATTTAAATATTACCCTTTTTATATGTTTTTTTTAAGAGTGTTTAATAAATTTAATTGTCTCGTAATCACAACAAAGTTACATGTTTTGACTATTATAAGTTTAAAATTGTCTTTTTCATAATTGAAAAGTCATTACCAAATTGATTTCAAAAGTTGTTTACATTCCCTATACCGCGTTAACATGTGATAAAGGGATCCTCGGGATTCTAATGATTCTATAATAAAGAAATAATTAACGAATATAGATATGTACACCAAAATTTGTTCATGATTCAAAGAAAGAGCTAGTAATTTCGAGTTTAACGTAGGAAATGATGGCAAAGATGTATTGAGTTTTATATATATATATATATAATTAAATATTATTAAATATCGAATGATTACAAGACAACAATACCAATACCAATTGTTCGAGTTTAACGTAGGAAATGATGGCAAAGATGTATTGAGTTATATATATAATTAAATATTATTAAATATCGAATGACTACAAGACAACAATACCAATACCAATTACAATTATAATAGCATTTGATCCTCACAAGCGTCCATTCTTTTATTGTTTTTCGCAGCTGTGAGAAGATTCATTTCTTGTGTTGTTGTCTTGTAGTCAAAAGTTTCTTAGTATCCACAATTGAGCACTCCCTATCTATCAACCATACATTTAAATTATATAAAAACATATGATACCTACTTCTTTTGAAGCATAAGGCATAGTTCATATAAAATGACAAGTATATCATTGTATCAAATGTTCCTTTTAAGAGGGTCAAAAAGTTTTTTTTGGCCCTATCATTCACAAACCACCAAGCATCTAAACCATAGTTCACGGTCCTCGGTCCTCTATTGATAAGCAATTCTATACAATTCCTCTCTTGTGGTCCTAGCTTAATAAATTTTGAAACGCGATGCCCTTTCTTTTTATATATATAACAATTAGTCTATTTTTATTAATTAATAAAACTGCACATTCATTGCGATCACAAGGATGATGCTCCCCACGTTACTAAGGTAACCCACCCATTTCATGTAATAAATATCCCTCGATTGCAAATAGCAATTACTTGTAAAAGTTATATTACTCAGTCTATGAAGTGGGGTCCAATCGGTGGGGGAAGGTGGTTTTCACCCAGTCCACCAGGGATCCATTCCCACCGAGACATTGGCTCGCTGTGATAAGGTTCAAAGGATAGGTGCCCCCTGGATAGACTATCACCCCTTGTCGGGATTGGAGTCGGGACGTCTCGGTCCTTGCTGAGTCACAAGTTTCTGGTATATCCTGGCTTGCGGGCTGCCGGTTTATACCTTAGGGGTTATAGTGGCAGCAGCGGATTTGATCCTGGGCCTGGCCCAGACAAGTTTGACAAGTTACCGATTCCCCTCGAGCTAAAAAAAAGTTATATTACTCAAAGGAAAAGCAAGTGCACAAAGTTTTAATAAACTAATTGCGGGTTTTATGGATTTGAAAAATGCCCATGCAAAAAGCAAAAAGCAAAAAGCCTTGAAATTTGGCTTTAAAATTTTCATTAAAAAAAAAAATTAAAGTATATATTTGTATAAATATTAAGTTTAAAAATAATAAGATCTCAACCTCTCTGTCTTCGGATTTTAAGGAAAAGTAAGTCTTCATCTTACAAATATATTTGTATAAATATTAAATTTGAAAATGAACAAATATATTTGTGTAAATATAAGCATTTGAAAAAGAATAAGGTTAAAGTAAGATTTCATAGTACGAATATATATGGCTTCATATTTTAAGGTAAAGTAAGACTCCATAGCAAAAGTATGTTTAGTCAAATAAGTTTTTGATATTAAAACTCCAAGGTACAAATATGATTCTTTAAATTTTGGAAATGAATAAGTTTTTTAACCATGGCCCTATCCCAAGAAAAATAAAGTAACCTTTAAGGTTTGGTAGACGACCATTGAACTTCAAATTTAGAGTACACCGACTAAATCCGACTATTGCTCAACCAATTGGAAGTAGAGGAAGCCTTTGACGTATAGCGTACACGAAGGATAAATTTGGGTGTTTTATAGTTCTCGATAGTTTTTATGGTATAGTTTTCTTTTCAACAAGAAAAAACTACTAGCATGCTTGATATTCAAAAGTATGAACAAAATACAGCTTTACATGTAATGTCATTTTCAGTCATAAGCTCATATGAAAAAGTCTCCTTTATATCTAGCAAAATCTTAACAATTTATACAAATATATATCCTACAAAAAAAATTGATATATTTTCAAGCCATATTTTTCGATGAAGAGAAAAACTGAAAAACACAGCTTCACAAATGTATTCAAGTCACACCAAACACTTGGTAGTTTCCCACATCAATTCGTCTGTCTTCAACATAATCTTCAAAGAAAAGTTGTTCCTCCTTGTTTCCCATTGCACGCTTTGACAAACTATCAACATTAGAGATTTGTTGTCTATGAATGTGTTGAAACTGCAGAGAGTGGAAAGATAGATGGAGTTCTCTAATTTAATCCATCCAGGCTTCCAAACAAATAGCCTACAAGACCGATCGGTGAGTTATCCAATCAATGATTGCCTGTGACTCACACAGGATGTACATAGTTAATATATTTTTCCCTGTACGCAAAATGAAGAAGTCCTCAAAGCCTGAGAAGTTATGCTCGTGTGTTTGTCCCAACCCCCACCAACATCCAACAATGGAAATAATATTTTATGTCAAGCAGGATGACCATTCCACTGCCGCAAGAACCATGCCTATCTGCCCCACCAAACATACCTACTAGTCAATCCTGAGTAATGGTGGGAAATTTCAAACTTCTAAATTGAGTAGCAGGTTCAAGCTTTGGGTGCTCCAGAAACACGCCAATGATTTTGGTGGAAATAAATATCAGAGGCCTCTTCTTATTCTAAAAATTAATCAAGTTCTTGAGAAACAATATGTTCCAGATAATGAAGAGGGGCAAATTTTGTTAAGTCGTCGCCTGCCATAGGAGCCCATGCTTTGAAGCTAGAATCAAAGAAGGTAGATTGTCAGGAAAGGTTTGATTTCAAAGACTTTAAGACTTCTTCCCACACAACCTATGCAAACATACAGGAAGCAAATAATTGGTCCGCCATGTCATCCCCCTGCAACAAATAGTGCATATAAAAGGCCCCTGGAAACCCCTTTTGCGGCAGATTTGATCTAACCATAATCTTATTTTCAAAGACTAACCAACAGAAAAGAATCAACTTTGTGGGAGCCTTCCAATGCCAGAGACTATTAACCCACCATTTAGTTGGTGGTCCTTAATCACAATAAGCAATATATTCATTTGCCTAAGCAATGGTCACCAAACCAGTTTTAGTGTTCCAAGACCAAAGAAGTTGATCCCCTGAAGTATTTAAAGAGATGCCACATTGAGACAGACCCCTAAAGTACTTTGATCATTCCATAGCTACCTCTCCCCTCAAGCCGGTCTCTTTTGCATTGTACCATTGTGGCTTATCAACCAGTACCCCCATGGGATCGTAGATGTTTTCCAAGGCATAAAAAATCATGGAAATTAGGTGACTAATTATACCTGAAGAAATATTGTAACAATCAATTCCACCGATGATCAAATCTAGACCAAGGTAGACCTGTAATCCATTTCCTACCTTCCACACCAAGCAATATTTAATAATAGGAGCAAAATATTCAGATCAAATTTCACCAACTGTTTGATGCAGAAGCATATCGCTTGAATGGATTTCTCAACCACTCTATAACAATTAATCCCTTTAAATATTTTCCCTTTATGACTTCTGACCAGAGGCCTAATCCGAAGAGACCCCACCATAAACTCTTGCAGGCCAAAAGGTTTTTGAGTCCCGACCCCCCCAACTCCGTTGGGAGGGATAAACTGGCCCAAATTTCTAGATGAATAACACCCCTTTTACAACCACCTTGCCATAAAAAGTTGAAGCACAAACACCTAAACTTATGAAGAATACTTACAGAAACCTTATCTAGAGCTAGCCAGTACACCGGTAAATTTTGTCGGACATATTGTACCAATATATATCGACCACCCAATGATAACCACTTAGTAGCCCAGTGATTGATTGTATGCTCAATTTTTCGAATTAAATATTTCCAGCCAGTCACAGAGTAAATGTTGGCTTTAAGGTATGGCATGAGTACTTGAACACTTGCTCAAGTGGATCAACTTGATAAGGGAGGATGGTGGTGATACTATTTATAGTTGCATCCTCCATCCTAGGATGAAAAAAGGATGTCTTCTTAGAACTAACATCCATTCCATTGGTGGCACAAAAGATCTGAATGATATCCTTTTATACGAATCATTCATCCGTTGACCCCAAACCAAAAAGGAGTACTTCATCTAGAAAGAGTAGATGAGAAACGCAATAGTCCTTTGCTATTAAAATGTCTTTCAAATTTCCTTCTAAATACACCTACTTGATCATTCTACTTGGTCCTTCTATAACTAGAAGGAAGAGTAGAGGTGATAGTGGGAATCCATGCCTCGGCTCTCGTGAACAATGAAAGAAGTGAGTTGGAGAGCCACTCATAAGAGTGTCAAAGTTTACATATCTAACACATCCCATGATCCAATTAGAAATCTCCTAAGACAAACCCAAACCTGCAAAAGTATGAGTCTCAAGAAATCACAGTCTACCTCATTGTATGCCCTAACCAAATCAAACTTGAGTACCATGGTCGAAGTGTGTTTTGTCTTTATCGAGTGTAATATTTCTTGTGCTATACCTATAGCATCAAAAATTAAATGATTCTGCAAAAAACCAAATTGCTCACTTGGTATCACCTTCACCAAATAAGGCTTAAGACTTTTCGTAATTGCTTTAGAAGTGATTTGTACACAAGGTTGCATAATAAGATAGGTCGAAACTCATTGAAGGAAGTAGTTGTATTTGTCTTTGGAATTAGAGCAATGCGAGTCACATTCAAATATTTTGAAACCTATCCCATTCACCATGATTCCTCCACAACCTGGACGAGCTCTTCACCCGCAAATCGAATGCAAATAGAATTCCAACATACCAACCATATGGTTTAGGGATTTTGTCCTTGGAAAAGGATTTGAGAGTACATTCAATCATCCTCCAGTGTGACTAGAGCACTGATAAACTCACATGTCTGATCATCAAAAAGTCAAGGACATGATCTAATAACCTTTAACCAAGCTAGAATAGAGGTCTAATTGGAAACAACATAGTAAGATTCAATATGTTTATCAACTTCAAATTTCAAATCCTCAGCACCCATAATACAAGAACCTTCTTCATTGAAAAGACCCCATATGGAATTCTGAATCTGGTGCCCATCCGCAAGACAATGGAAAAATTATGTACTTTTATGTCCTCTCAATAACCATACAACCCTGCTCTTATGACGCCATTTTTTTCTTTTCCAAGTGAAGAATGAAATTCTTCCTCTTTTCTAAATTAGTGACCCAATCCAAACTTTATCCTCATTTGAGAATATACCCAAAGAATTTCCAACAAATTCCAACTGAAGTTGATGTTCCAATTATTTGTGTTCGCTGAACATGGCAGCTTTTCGAGCTCTTTCCCAATTAATAACTTTCCATTTGAGACCACTTAATTTCTATGAAAAAGAGTGCATAGTAGAGACACCCAGGACAAAAGAGCAAGATCTCCACAAATCCCAAACCATCTTCCGGAAAACTACTTTTTCAAACTAGGAGTGATTATATTTGAATGGGTAGCTAGGAATTTGTCTTGAGCACTCCAATTGCAATCAGATAGGTAAATGATTAGAAATACTAGAACCCATAATGTAGGATCTATAGTGGAGGGAATTATCAAGAAGATCTTCAGCCAGTAGGAATCGGTCAAGTCTTTTTTAGATCCTCTCCTCTCCCAATTTTCCATTCCTCCATGTCAAAGCTAATCATGTAAAGGCTCACTATCCACCAAGTGTGAATCATAAAAAATTTCTAAAACCAAACCGACAAAGGGTCCGGAAGAGAATTTTGGCCCTAAATATCCTTAGAACCCAGAACAAAGTTTAGGTCTCCACCAATGAACAAAGAAGAAGTTTCTAAAAGATGGAAATCCACCAAACCCTGGCAGAAATATCTCCACTCTAAATAAGGTCCATATACATTAAGAACCCTAAAACCAGAGCTTAAGATATCTTCAATTCCATCCAAGAGGAAGCCTCCACTGGATAGAAAATGTCTGAACTGAACAACTTTAGGGTTCCAAGCCGAAAATAAGCCACTCGAGTGGTCACAACCATTTGTAGAAATACATTCCCAACCAAGGAGAAGCTCACTTGCCTTTTCCCTCAATACCATTATTTCCTGCAAGAAAATGATGTCTGGTTTTTCAACCTCAAACAATCTCCGAAGTGCTAGACCTTTTGTCCTGCCCCCCCACACCCCTAATATTAAAGGATGTGATCCTAGTAAGGGAACCCCTGTAATGGGCTCAACTTCTCCAAGGACCCCAATGACATTATCCAAACTCTAAGGAGAGGAACTAGGCTCCTCTGAGTGTAAAACCATGGAAAGGCTAAAGCGCCCCATCTAGAGGGGTAAAATCCCTTGAGACCCCCACAAATCACCCAATTTAACGCTTTGAAATTTTTACGATGGATGGTGACATTTGAAATTCAATCCAAAGTAATGATGCTAAGATCCCTACCCCTCATAGAATCAAATGAGTATATTAATAAGGACATTTTAAAACTCTCGGAAATCAAGGAAGGGTCGTCATTCACTAGGACCTAAATCATTAAAAAATCATCAGAAGGTGGAAACAAGTTCTAGCTAGGAGGCATACAATCCCCTTCATGAAAAGGAGTCTCCCTCAAACCCTATTTAGGATCCGCCACATGAAAAGAACCAAAGACTAATCTAGAAGTAAAGTTCCCCCATCATAATTGTCACGTACCCATACCCTGATTATCATGCGGAATTAAAAAAATTCCTATGGAACCTTTGTTGTTCTTTGAAACACAGGGCATGTCCATGAAACACTCCTCAACATTCATGCTCTGATACCACTCTGTCACGTACCCTACCCCGATTATCATGCGGAATTAAAAATTTCCTACGGAACCTTTGTCCTTCTTTGAAACACAGGACATGGCCGTGAAACACTCCTCAACGTTCATGTTCTGATACCACACTGTCACGTCCCCTCCATTGATCAATTCAACGATCTACGAAGAAATATCTTAGACGAGATCGAACAGCGGGGAAAAATCACGACGGAAAAGGACGGTCACAATCTGTTCTGCATCTAGGAATAGATCAACGGCTGAGAATCAACCTACAAGAATCAACAGTTGAGAATCAACCCGCAAGAATCAACGGTGCGGAAAGATTGAGTTTGCGGAATCGAGAAAATATGGAAATTGCGGTCCCACATCCTGCATCCTGCATCCCTCATGCGGAGTAGACCGTTGTGGAAATAGAGATCTGTGAAGCCGCATCCTGCATCCCACAAGTTGCGAAAGGAAAATTGCATAGAACAGGATTTACAGGATGTCGGTTCTGCATCCCGCATCCCGCAAGTTGCAGAAGGAGATTTCTGTGGAAATTCAACCTACTAACAGAAGTCTTGGACCAATTTGATCGTTCAGGCCATCACCAATTCGGCCAATCTAAGCCCCATAATGAAACTTAGAAATGCATTGAAAGTAAATATACACATATGCATACAATTGCAATTATACAGCAGAGCAATTCATCAATTCAACACATTAAGCATGTTCATCATATTTCATTGAGCAAATACAAATGCAGAGATTAACATAGACAAGAACACTTATCTTTGAAAAAAGTTTGTCCCGCAACCAGGTATGTCGCTGCAACGTTCCACCCAACCATAGGCCAGTGCACTCACCAATATCTCAGCAGCACTGCCACCCCCGAGCTGGGCATGATTCCCCCAAGGAATAAGGAAACACTAGCAGACTCACACATAGCCAAGGATACAACAAGAACTTAGCCAAGCCAATGCAGTTGAGTTTATCAGGCTACACACAGTCAAGCTAGCTAACAATTGGGTTTATCAGACTGCACACAATCAAGCCAACACTTACATAAAGGACCAGCCAAGCCAACTGATGGGTTTATCAAGCTACACAGCCAATCCATCTCACTACTGGGTTTAACAGGCTACTTAGCCAATCCATCATTCACAGTTGGGTTTATCAGGTTGTCCAGCCAAGGGTCACACATGGCCAATGCACAACAATACACAACCAATCCAATTACCAGTTGGGTTTATTAGACTGCAAAGGATTTGGAAAGGCTGACTGCTAAGCTAGTGAGCCCATCCACAAAGCTATGGACACTTGCACCAGATCTAGCCTGGATTCTAAAACATCTACATAGCCAACACCAGGAAGCATCCCCTTCTCTACTAGACAGTCCCTCAAGATATGCCTTCCCTTTTCGGTGCTATTCAGGGTGTGCAAAGAAGAAAACCATCCCTCTAGATCTATCTGTGAGGTTCCTTCTCACACTAGGTTTATCAAGCTAGTTCAAACCCCATTTCCACTCCAAAACCAGTTCAGACCAAAACAACAGAGGCATACATAGAAAGATATGAAATTCACCAAAAATCATAATTCCTTGCTGGCCATTCAGTCCATAGTACCAAAATGGATTTTCCTGGATATGTACAATGAAACAACTGAAACATAAAGGATAAACACACAGGAAGGTTCAGTTGCATGAGAGTCCCCTGTGAATGAAGGATCCATGATCCAAAATGTCTCATAGCTCCCCAAAACGTGAGGGAAGATGAAAATGTTAATGCATGAGGGAATGAGCATACGTTTTTGGGTGTTTTCTTACCCATGAAGCCAAAACACGTTCTTAAAAAATGGGTGCTCTTCCCAATTCAAATTTTTCCCACACTCTTCCCATTCCATGCAATAACTACCTCAACCAAATTTTGGCAGAAATAAATGGTTGGGGAAAAGACAAGAAATGGTAGTTGACAGTTTTGATGGGTTTTCCCCAATGGCTCAAGGTTAAACATTCCCCCTCCTCCCTATCCTTGGGAAATCATGCCCCCATCTCATTATATGTTGCATTAGCATAGCTAGTTGTGGGTTTTTTTTATTAAATTGCATATTTACATGATGTTTACAAGTGTGCTTGACTTAGCATGTAATGTCCCCGGTTTTGACCCCATTCACATGATGTATATATTGTAATTAATCATGGTGAGGAGCTCAAGGCAAAAGCCCCACCATCGATTTGGGTGTGTATGTTTCGGCAATGGGGGATAATTGCCGATGGTATGTCGTGCTATCCAGCACATTTTAATTCGGCATCATGTAAATCCGCACATCAATTAAAATAAACCACAACCAGCTACGGCAGTGCAACGTTGAATGAAAAGGGCAGGGTTCCAAAGGATAAGGGGTGGGGGATGTCAAACCTTGGTTATGGGGAAAAACCCATGTTTCACCACCTTTGTTGTTTGTCACCTTTTGCCTCATCCAACCTTGTCAACCTCTTTAATGCTTCAACTGGTGGTTGAGGAGTTATGGCTGAGTGGCTGAGGGCATTTATTGTTGAAGGGGTGGTGGTTGTGGTAGGCTGTTAGCCTTACCCACTTGCCCACTCCACCCACGTCTACCCATTCTTCTCCCTCACGCACTCTTCCCTGTTCGGTTCACACTCACCACGATTTTGGTCTGTTGGCTCCTCACGCACAGGCTCTGGGGGCGATTTTGGTCTCACGCAAGCATTTTCTTCCTCTCCACGAGTTGCTAAACGCTCGGGCACTTGCAATTCACGTCCTCCCGACTGCTGTGCATTCTCACGCAGAGGATTTCCCTCCCATTTCTCATTTTCGCGCACAGGAATTTCCTGGGTTTTACCCACGTCGTTTCCTCTGCGGATTGGTGAATGGAGTGGCTGAATCCTTTCCCCATGGGTCGAATTGTGGGTTCGGCGTTGATTATTACCCACGCCCAGGCTGGGAGTCTGTAAATTTGTTTCCAGCGTGGTCTGTGTGAGTCTTCTCATGGTTCCATTGCCTTGGACGAGCTGTTGATTTTCCCCTACTGTAAGTGTGTTTGCTGCTACATTTGGGAATTTGTGGTATGCCGCTTCAGATTTCATTTTCCTTGTTTAAGCTGTGATAGCCAAGTAATTGCCTGAGTGCAATGGTTAGTCTTCGGACTGTGCTGGCTTGGCTTGTCTATTGAAAGCCTGTGAAACCCAGCTGTGTTGGTTTGTTGTTTGTGCCCCTTGGCTATGTATAAGCCTGCAATTGACCCTTATTCCGGAGGAACCATGCCCAGCTCGGGGGTGGCAACGTTGCTAAGAGATTGATGAGCACGCTGGCCTATGGTTGGGTGGAACGTTGCAGCGACGTAGCTGGTTGCGTTTGAATTCTTCATCAAAAGATAAGTACTGCTGGTTACTTCATCTCTGTAATTTGTATTGAGGTTAAATGAATTCCGTTGAATGCTGGAATGTTTATGTATGTTTATGCATCTCTGTTATGCATCAAGTTATGTTTTCTTCCGTTGTATGAATAAAGAATTATGCATCTGTGTATGCTTGTAAGTTTTAATTTCAGCATTTGATTTCTGTCAATGTCTATGGGGCGGTTTGCCTAGTCTGTATTTGATGTTCGTCGCGTCCTCTTCGCCGGTCTGAGGGATGGGGACGTGACAGAGTGGTATCAGAGCTCTGAGTTGCAGCAATGGGCCTCTATGGGCCAAGAAGGTGCAGTGACAGAAGGTAGAATTACCTTCTCTGTCCAGCAGAATAGTAGTGAGCAAACAAATTCAGAAAAACGGTCTAAGTGTGAGTAGTCAGACCACTGGAGGAAGCAGAATTCCGTCGTTGCGGAGGGACTGGCAAAGTTAACGTCCGCCGTTGCGGGCGAATGGGTGAAGTTTCTCGTCCAACCGTTGCGGAAGGGTTCACCAAGTTAACCTCCAACCGTTGCGGAATAATTCCGGAAGTGCCGCTGTTGCGGACGGCGGAGCGATCCTGCATCCGACTCGAGATCCGTCCGATCGCCGACGCCACAGAAAGGTTAAAATTTGGCTAAGTATGGAACGGTCGGGCCATTGGGGGAAGTGAACTTTCGCCGTTGCGGAAGGATTGGTAAAGTCTCCTGTCCGCCGTTGCGGACGGCGAAGCAATCCTGCATCCGATGCGAGAGTCATCCGATTGCCGACGAAGAAGAAATTTTGGAAAATCGAGAAGAAGAAATTTTGGAAAATCGAAAATTTGGCTAAGTGTTGGAGAAATCGGAAGGGAGAGTTGTCCGACGTCCGATGTTTTGAGAGTCAGCCAACGTCCGATGTTCTGAGAGTCCGTCGACGTTCGACGTAAGTGCAAATCGGAAGGGCTAGCGAAGTGGGCGTTCGCCATTGCGGGCGAATTGATGAAGTTTCCGTCCGTCGTTGTGGAAGCCCAAATGGTTAAGTCTTCCGATGGGAGATTCCCCCGATCGCCGACACGTCAAAAAGGGTTAAGGCTCAAAGATAGTTCGCCGATCGGAAGAGTTGACGAAGTAGACATCCGCCGTTGCAGATGAAAAGCGGTTCAGCATCCGATGTGAAGTCAGCCGACGTTGCGGGAGGTTGGGGCTTCCGGGGAGCCGCAGTTGCGGAAGGGTTGAAACTCCCGGAGAGCCGCCGTTGCGGAAGGTTAGAGCTTCCAGAGAGCCGATTCGGCGGAAGGGAGAATGGTCTGAGAGCTGATACGGTGGAAGGGAGATTGGTTGGAGAGCCGATTCAGTGGACGGGATAAGGGTTCCGAGGGCCGATTCTGCGGCTGTTTTTCAGTGAATTTCAGGGCTGAGAAGGAGAAAAATGGCAGCGAGCTAATGCGCCAGATTGCGCGAAAATCATAGTTTTACAAAAACAAAAACAAAATGAGGGCGCTGCCCTCGACCCGCCCTGCAGTGGCGCAGGGAAGCCACAAGGGGGCAAGCCCCCTTAACCCCCATCGTCCCTCGAGACAGTCGTTATTGTGAGAAGGAAAATCCTGTGTTTTGGGCAAGAGTTCGAATCAGAGGGATTTTACAAAGGACAAGAAGGATGCCGAAAATGCAGCTGCCAAAATGGCTCTGAGATCATTGGAAGAATGTGAAAATTCTACCTTGCAGTAGTGTAAAATGCCAAGATTGGTGAAAGTCTTCATTCTTAGAAGGGGTGTGGTTTTCACATCCGAGGTCGGAATGACACGTGTGAATAGGCGTTGGAAAGCTTATCCAGCAAGGAACAAGGATAAGTGACCAGAATCTGAGCATGAAGCAGAAAAGTGCTAAGGATGGCCGTTTTTGTCAAATGGACAAATCTGGACAGTTGCATGCCCAGGGGCAGCAAGGACTGTGAAGTCAATCAGCTGTTGTGTGGAAAAGGAATTCCACGAGAAGATGAGGGGTTTGAAAGGGAAGTTTTTCATTAGACCCTATCTTGCTGATTATAAATTCATTCCTTGAGTTTATGCTTGAAATGCATGAGGATATGTATTGCATGCATAGGATATTGTATGATTGATAAGAATATTGGAAATTATATATTTATAATGAACCACTAATGATAATCATTGTTTTGATGTTGGCATTAGTAGACAAACCAACGATGACATGGACCCGGATGAATATGTTGCAGAAGCTGATGAATGAGACCAGCAACCCTATGGAGAAGGGATAAGGCAACAAGTCCATAACAAAAGTTGGTGAGCAAATTCTTCAACCTCCTGCAAGGACCAACCAAATTGGTCATGGAAAGTGT
>LPNX011061594.1:388745-409168 GCA_001517045.1 Pseudotsuga menziesii | reverse complement strand
GACCAATGCCAGAATCTACCATGTGAAAGAGCTTGTTAAATTTGAATTGTGAATTTCAAATATTGCTGACAACTATTAGTCACTACTGGCTTGCATAAGATTGTGTTTGGATGTTTGAAACTCATGTTTCAGGTAGATTATTTTAAGAACGGCATTGAGAGGTAAGGTCCTGACCAATACCTGAATCTACCATATGATATGCATAATGGGTTGTTAGGATTCGAATTGTGAAGTTCGGATTTGAGAAATTGCTGACAACCACTAGCCATTGTTGGCTTGCATAAGATTGTGTTTGGATGTTTGAAAATCATGTTTCAGGTAGATTATTTGAGCATGGCAGTGAGAGGTAAGACCCTGACCAATGCCAAAATCTACCATTTATGAGAAGAAGTCTCATGGTTGTGAAAATTAGTTGGTACGGGTTGTTAAATTCGAATTGTGGATTTCGGATTTAAGAGGTACTAACGGCTACTAATCATTGTTGGCTTGTGTGAGATTGTGTCAGGAGGGACACATGGTAAGTGGGTATTCATGTTATGATAGTAAGCATAAAAGTATAATGGGCATAGTAGTGCTACTTACAAGAAACCCACAATTGAGCAAGTCAATTTCTATAGTAGAAAGAATTGTAAATTCTTATTGAATTCGATTGCTAATGTCATTGCTTGGTTACGGAACGATCAGTTTGGATTGTAGTATCAGGTGATGACTGACTGTTTGGCTATTTGATGAATGTGTCAGGGGTACACACTGCAGGAAGACCATGTGTGATGGCCTGCAGAAGCCAAACTTCATGGGAAGGTTTTCCCTTATCTTGGAAATGGGTTTCGGGTGAAACGCCATTGGACATTTTGGAAAATGTCTCATCTGCACTGCATGTTTGGTAATAACATGAGTGAGATGGTATGGGTTATGTTGGTGAAGACATGTGTGGATATGAATTGTGTTGGAAGCATGGATGGGGGCTTGGTTTGCTTAAACCTGGTGATTGGAAACCACACAGACAGAGCTAGAGGGCTGACTTTCTCCTCCACAACCTCGGGGTCGCACTGGAAGGGAATGCAGGGCCTGAGGGACTGTGTAGCAGAGAAGGGACTGATTCCTTGTGCTGGGTGTGTGTGTGGGTGTTATAGAAGTTAGGCTAGTTCTGGTGTAGGTGTTCCTAGCTCTACAGCGAGCTCACCAGCTTAGCATTCAGTTTTTCCCAGTTCCTTGACGGTGCCTAACAGATATAAAGGCATGCTGCGATGGAAAATGGATAAGTGTTCTGTAACCCTTGCTATGAATATGCATGTTTAATTATTAAATTCCATATGCAGAACATGTTTTGATTTATTTCCATGATGACCGATTGCTTGAGTATGCATAGGGCCTACATGGCACACACCGGAAGAGAGTGCACACTTTTTCGATGTCGAGTCATGAAAGGGTTTTCAATATTGATTCCACTCTGGGGAGTGGACACACTCCTGGTGTCTCAATAGTTGATAGTGAATGATATGAAATGTGATTACAGTTTTAGAGCAATGATGCTGATGAGTTTGCTTGTATTGCTTGTGTTGCTTGTGTTGACAGGCTAAAGGTAAAGGTAAATGGTTGATATAAGTGTATTGTTGACATAAGTGTATGTTGGTATAAGTCTATGGCGATATAAGTGTATGTGTCATTGTTGACATAAGTGTATGATGGGCTGCGATATGCCTAAGGATCCATAGTAGATCCTAGACCTGGAAATGGTCATGATAAAGTTCCAAGCCCAGTTGACATGGTTATGTACTGGCTGGACATTAATTATTTGATGTTGAGGAGAAGCAGGTGTGCTGACCTAACATCTGAGTCCATAGGCGATCCCAAGGCTTGCAAAGCGAAGCAGGATCCTATGGACGAACGAGGAAACGCACAATACAGATAAGTATTGGATTATTTTGCTTGTGAATATACATGTGTATATGATTTGGTTATGATGTTTTAAACTCTTTCTTTAGAGATAAAACTGATGAGAGTAAACTGAACATGTGAATCTATTCAATGTTGGATATAGGTATCGCTGGAGGAAAGGACTATAAGAGCATCCTAGGGGTGCCTGTGGACATGTGACTGTCCTGGAAAGCTCAGAATGAGCGGTAATGAAAAAGGTGCTAGTAAGACGGGAGAGTCCTAGCAGCCGAGACAAACCATGTGGAGAGACTCCATGGTTTAGAGGTCTAGAATAGACCAAAGACACTAAGTATCATATCCAAGAGAGATTGATCCAGCATTCACGGTGAAGTGAAAGAGGTTGAGAGCATGAAAAGCCACTGCGATGGCGAGGGTTCCAGGATGGAACAAAACAAAGAGGGAAAAACTCTTACTGCTCTCTCTTGCCTTTTGATTATATATATATGAATATATGTTTATGCATTGTGAAAACAAGAGATTGTTGAATGCATGTATGATTGAGAATGAAATGTGTGTATTTGCTTAAAGTAAATTTGTGAATGCTGGAATAGTTAATTCCCTGCCAAGGAATGGACATGAATGAGCGCATGTGCCTATTGGGGAAAGGCATGAAAAATATGAAAGTTTCCTTAATGGAACTTGAACTGTCATGCCAATTGGGTAATTAACTAACTGATTTTGATATCTGTATTATGCTTGGTCTGATAGACTTTCAATGGTGCATTCCACAGGTGAGAAAAGTGAAACCAGGTGGTGCACGTTGATTATGGAAGCAGATCAAAAGTTGTTGGACTTAGCTGGAAGTCTCCTTCAAATGATTGCCAAGACCCAAGAGAATCTTGGGGAGATGCTCAGGATACAGAAAAGGCAGAGTGAAATGAACCACCAGATTTTGCAAGACTCTATTGGTTTGCAAAGGGAGGTGAAAATCCTTTTGGGAGCAATCGGCAAAGGAGAGGAAGGTGGATCAGCATTGGGACAATCGTCCAAGCGACCCGATAAGAAACGGTCCAGGCATGAAGACTCAAAGGAAATTGAGCAGATAAAGATGAAGCAGCCAGTGAGATGCTGGAGATGCGGAGGACATCATCTACGCTAGGACTGTCCGATGAGGGAACATGATGAGGGAAATAGCCGCAGAGTTCCTAAACTTCGGGATCAGCAAGAAGCTGAGAACCAGCAGGAAAAGTCCATGGAAGCCGAGAGGCTTGGTTGTGAACGTTCAAAGTAGATGATTGAACGTGGAACAGATCTGCAATTTTGTAATTTTGATGTGCAGTTGTATATGTATTATATATATGTAATGGAACACCGAGGACGGTGTTATTCCAAGGGGGAGGGGAATGTAATGTCCCCAGTTTTGACCCCGTTCGCATGATGTATATATTGTAATTAATCGTGGTGAGGAGCTCAAGGCAAAAGCCCCACCATCGATTTGGGTGTGTATGTTTCGGCAATGGGGGATAATTGCCGATGGTATGTCGTGTTATCTGGCACATTTTAATTCGGCATCATGTAAATCCGCACATCAATTAAAATAAACCACAACCAGCTACGGCAGTGCAACATTGAATGAAAAGGGCAGGGTTCCAAAGGATAAGGGGTGGGGGATGTCAAACCTTGGTTATGGGGAAAAACCCATGTTTCACCACCTTTGTTGTTTGTCACCTTTTGCCTCATCCAACCTTGTCAACCTATTTAATGCTTCAGCTGGTGGTTGAGGAGTTATGGCTGAGTGGCTGAGGGCATTTATTGCTGAAGGGGTGGTGGTTGTGGTAGGCTGTCAGCCTTACCCACTTGCCCACTCCAACCATGTCTGCCCATTCTTCTCCCTCATGCACTCTTCCCTGTTCGGTTCACACTCACCACGATTTTGGTCTGTTGGCTCCTCACGCACAGGCTCTGGGGGCGATTTTGGTCTCACGCAGGCATTTTCTTCCTCTCCACGAGTTGCTAAACGCTCAGGCACTTGCAATTTGCGTCCTCCCGACTGCTGTGCATTCTCACGCAGAGGATTTCCCTCCCGTTTCTCATTTTCGCGCACAGGAATTTCCTGGGTTTTACCCACGTCGTTTCCTCTGCGGATTGGTGAATGGAGTGGCTGAATCCTTTCCCCATGGGTCGAATTGTGGGTTCGGCGTTGATTACTACCCACGCCCAGGCTGGGAGTCTGTAAATTTGTTTCCAGCGTGGTCTGTGTGAGTCTTCCCGTGGTTCCATTGCCTTGGATGAGCTGTTGATTTTCCCCTGCTGTAAGTGTGTTTGCTGCTACGTTTGGGAATTTGTGGTATGCCGCTTCAGATTTCATTTGCCCTGTTTAAGCTGTGATAGCCAAGTAATTGCCTGAGTGCAATGGTTAGTCTTCGAACTGTGCTGGCTTGGCTTGTCTGTTGAAAGCCTGTGAAACCCAGCTGTGTTGGTTTGTTGTTTGTGCCCCTTGGCTATGTATAAGCCTGCAATTGACCCTTATTCCGGAGGAACCATGCCCAGCTCGGGGGTGGCAGCATTGCTGAGAGATTGATGAGCACGCTGGCCTATGGTTGGGTGGAACGTTGCAGCGACGTAGCTGGTTGCGTTTGAATTCTTCATCAAAAGATAAGTACTGCTGGTTACTTCATCTCTGTAATTTGTATTGAGGTTAAATGAATTCCGTTGAATGCTGGAATGTTTATGTATGTTTATGCATCTCTGTTATGCATCAAGTTATGTTTGCTTCTGTTGTATGAATAAAGAATTATGCATCTGTGTATGCTTGTAAGTTTTAATTTCAGCATTTGATTTCTGTCAATGTCTATGGGGCGGTTTGCCTAGTCTGTATTTGATGTTCGTCGCGTCCTCTTCGTCGGTCTGAGGGATGGGGACGTGACATAGCACATGAACCATATGCATTGACTGTGATCACCTATACACCAAACATTAATCAATGATAGGGCCTTGGCCTTGAGATCCTTGCCATGATTCCATATAATATTTACATCATATACATTTAATGCAAACGAGGTCAAAACTGGGGTGTTACATTCCCCTCCCCCTTCAACAGTACTATCCTTAGTGCTTTACAAAATTGAACAAAAATGTTGCACTGGTACCGCCCTCAGTGCTCCTTAGAGTTGAACAAAAATGGATGTGCCAATCGCATGGCATCCTCCAGCTCCCATGTAGCGTCTTCAGGACCGTAGTGCTCCCATTACACCTTTACTTTCCCTATGGCTCGATTCCAAAGCATTGTGACCTTCCTATCGAGGATTCGCATTTGCTCGATTTGGAACCCTCCCTCGGGTTCCACCTGAATCACATCCCAATTTATCACATGGTTAGGATCATGTACATATTTCTTTAAGCAAAGAAACATGAAAAACATTATGAGCTCTAGTGCTAGTAGGCAATGCAAGTCTATATGCAAGTGGCCCTATTCTTTCAAGCACTTCAAATGGCCCACAGTATCTAGGTGACAACTTGGCACAACTTCCAAGCTTCAAGGAACTCTTCTTTGCCCTCACTCTGAGGTAAACATGATCCCCAACACTGAACTCTCTGTTTCCCCTACGCTTATCTGCATAGCTTTTCTGTCTGTCCTAGGCTTCTTTCAGATTCTACCTGATCTTTACAACCTCCTGCTCCATCTCCTTAAGCAATTATGGACCAAGCACAACCCATCTCAATGGATTATCCCAAGTAACTGGCGTCCTACACCTCCTGCCATACAAAGATTCATATGGACTCATCCCCAAGGATGCTTGCTATCCATTGTTATAAGAAAACTCTACCAAGTGTAAATACTCTTCCCACTTTGTTGGTTTGTCCATCACATATATGCGAAGCATGTATTCAAGCACCTGATTCACTCTCTCTGTCTGACCATCCATTTGAGGATGGTAGGGAATGCTGAAGTTTAGCTTTGTACCCAAATCTGTAAAAAAAACCCCTTCCAAAAATTGGAAGTGAACTTGACATCTCTGTTAGAGACTACTGCCTTAGGCAATCCATGCAATTTGAAAATATTCTTCATGAAGATTTTTGCAATGTCATCAGTCTTATGCGTAGACTTAACCGATATGAAATGTGCTTCCTTTGTCAACTTGTCCACCACAACCATGATGGAATCATGCTATCTCCAAGTCATTGGCAATCCTGTAATAAAATCCATGGAAATAACTACCCATTTCCACTCTAGAACTGGAAAAGGCTCCAACAAACCTACTGGGTGTTGATGCTCAACCTTCACCTGTTGACATTTAATGCACCTTGAAATATATTCAGCCATGTCCTTTTTCATTCTTGGCCAAAAGTACTGCTTTCTAGCTGTAGCAATTGTCTTCTGATATCCTAGGTGAGCAGAATATGGAGCTTGATGGATTTCATCCATAACAACTCTCCTCAAATCTGCTACATTTGGAATATAAATTCTGTTCTTATAAGTAAGAAGTCCATATTCTTCTAATTTATATCCCTCATACTTCTTTTCAAGGCTTTCCTGCTGCAACTTGTCCTTGACCTAGACATACAATTGATCTTCAGCAAATGATTAACAATCTGCTTGGCTCAACTTCGATTGGAAAATGCTAATGGATGCCACATGCATTTCCTGCACCTTCCTGCTGAGTGCATCAGCTACCTTATTCTCTTTTTCCTTTATGTGCTTGATTTCAAAATCAAACTCACATAAAAACTACATCCATCTAGCTTTCCTAGCATTTAGAGTAGGTTGATCAAACAAATACTTCAGACCACAATGGTCTGTCCTTAGCTCAAATCTTCTACCCATCAAGTAATGCCTCCACATCTTGAGAGCATGTACTATGGCTGCAAGTTACATATCATGAGTGGCATAGTTCTTATCATGCTCTTTCAGCTTTCTTGACTCATAACATATCACGTGGTTATCTTGCATAAGGACTCCTCCAAGCCCCTGACCACATGCATAGGTACACACCACAAAATCTTTCTTTGGGTCTGCAATCTTCAAGACGGGTGCACTTGTGAGAAGATTCTTCAACTACTGGAATCTTTCTTCACACCTCGGTGTCCATTCAAACTTTATCCCCTTCCTTTGCAAGGAAGTGATGGCATGTGCAACCTTGGAGAATCCTTCAATGAATCTTCTGTGCAACATTTCGTGGAGTAGGCCAATTCATAATGGCTTCAATATTATTAGGGTCCACATATATACCCTCTTCTGAGATAATGTGACCCAAGCACTGAATTCTATCTTTATAGAAGTCACACTTTCTCAACTTTGCATACAATTGATGCTCCCTGAGCAATTGTAATGTCAATCTCAGATGCTCTTCATGCTCTTCCTCATTCTTAGAATAAATAAGAATGTTATCAAGGAAAACAAGAACAAACTTGTCCAAATACCTGCTGAAGACACTATTCATAAGGCACATAATGTAGCTGGTGCATTTGTGAGACCAAATGGTACCACTACAAACTCATAATGTCCATACCTTGTTCTGAAGGTTGTCTTATGAATGTCTTCATCCTTGATACTCAACTAATGGTAACCAGACCTCAAGTCAATCTTGGAAAATACCTTTGCTCCTCTCATTTGATAAAAAAAGGTCATCAATTCTAGGAAAGGGATATGTGTTCTTCACCATAACCTTGTTCAGTTGTCTGTAATCAATACACAATCTAAGTGTACCATATTTCTTCTTCACAAGCAGAACTGGTGCTCCCCAAGGAGACACACTCGGCATGATATACTTCTTCTCCAACAACTCTTGTAATTGCATCTTCAGCTCTAGCATTTCCAGTTTACTCATTCTGTAGGTTGTCTTGGACACTGGTGCTGCTCCTGGCACAAGTTCAATTGTGAAATCAATGTCTCTCTTTGGAGGAAGCCCTGGAATCTCATCAGGAAAAACATCCCTGAATTCCTGCAACACATGAAAGTCCTCCAACCTAGGAGTTTCATTCTCTGTTGCCTCCACAATATGAGCTGCATACAACTGACAACCTTTCCTACAAAACTTCTTCAACTACATTTCTGAAATCTGCCTCATAGAAATCACCTTTGGAATGCCTCTTACAACTATTGGGTTCCCTTCTTCATCCATGCATTCAAAAGTCTTATTATAACAATCGAGATTTACCCGGTGAGCTTCTAACCAATCCATTCCAATGAGAACATCATAGGAACCAAGTGGTAGAACATTCAGATCTACACAAGTGACCAATCCATTCATCACCAATGGACATTTCTCTACCACTTCACTAACCTTTGTCTTAGTTCTAGTGGCTAGCTGAACTAACCAAGATTTTCTATGCTTTACTTTCTTAAAAGCACAAATCTCCACTACTCTCGGAGTAATGTAACTATGAGTAGAACCAAGGTCAATCAAAATAGAAACAGATTGCTAATCTTACCTGCAACCTCGACCACAGTTGATTGGTGATCTTCCTAGCGGTCCTCCAGTGCTGCATAAATCCTAGGGACGACGCTTGCTACTTGACCCAATGTTTATGCCTCTTGAATGTTGTAAGATGGCCTTGCATTCTCATTCTCAAGTGGACAATTCCTGCGCATGTGGGGTCCTCAACATCTCCAACATTGGAGCGGTTCTGTGTTCTGTTGAGGATCTCTTTGATTTTCTCCCACCACTCTAGATGGCTGCTTCTCAACTTGGGATGGTTGCTTCTATTGATTCCTAAAGTTAGAAGGTTTAAAAACTTTCTTCCTTTGGTCAGACTTCTCATTCTTCTTGTCCTTCCATGTCTTATGATAATAAGGTTTTCCTTTGCTTTTCTCATAGAAATACTTAGCTTTCCTTATCACTTCTTCCAGAGTTCTAGATTCATAAAACTCAATTCTGTCTTTGTAAGACTGAGGTAATCCACTCAAGAAACACTGGATTTTCACCTTCTCATCTTTGATGTCCCTGACATACCTCAATAGTTCCAAGAACTTATTTGCATACTCTTCCATTGTCTGTTGTCCCAATCTCATCTCATGGAATTCTTTGATCTTATCGTCATAGTACCTGTCAGAGAGGTACTTCTGCTTGAAATACTTCTGGAACTATTTACATACAATCCTCCTTTCATTAATCTTCTTCACTTTCCTGAAGTGCTCCCACCATATGGATGCTCTTCTAGTCAAATTGAAGATGGATACTCTAGCCTTCATATTTCCTGAATAGTCTTGGACTTGGAAATATTTTCTCATCCCAAGAAGCCAAGCTTCAGCTTCTTGACCATTCTTTATCTCACCATTGAAGGTAGGTGGCCTTGCCTTCTTAAACTCATCACGTGAATGGTTCTGGTAATGCCTCTTCCTCTCATTCCTGTAGGAAGAAGAACTTGAACCACTAGTGGATCCTTCAGAGTTAGATGGCCCACTAGGATATATGTTTCTTCTTCTAGCAATGCTCTTACTACCTTATGGTCTTATTTTCCGATCCCCAGAGTTCATCTGCCCCTAAATGCCTGTTAAACTTTGCAGCATGGCTGCATTCAGCTGATTCTGCTCCTCTTGAGCCTTAACCAATATTTCATTATCTACCCTGTAACTTTGCATCTCCACCCTTAGGCTTCTCATGGTGGCTGCAAAATCTGGGGGAGTATCTTGAAACCTCCTCCCATTTGACTCTGTCTTAGCATTTCCAACTCAGACATTTTCCCCCATAGCATCTCCCTCGTGCTCATAGGGATCATATGCATCATTCATGCCATAGGTTCTCATGGCTGAGCCAACAACCCAATTTTCCAATATGCACTATGACTCTACAAAATGTGTTATCAAACACCATTTGTTAGCTGCATAGCAATTCAAAATTAAAAACCATTTACTTACTGTCACCTGGCCCATCCAGGCCCAATGCTGTAACCAGCAGCTTTGTTAACGGTTCAACTTGGCCTCTTTTAGGCCCAGCGCAACAACCCGCAACTCTATTAAACCATAATTTGTGTGTTCTTTTCTCTTTTAACTGCTCTTTTTGGCCCATCCAGGCCCAATGCTGCAACCAACAACTCTGATACCACTCTGTCACATACCCATACCCCGATTATCATGCGGAATTAAAAAATTTCTACGGAACCTTTCATTCTTTGAAACACAGGGCATGGCCGTGAAACACTCCTCAACATTCATGTTCTAATACCACACTGTCGCGTCCCATCCCGTCCACCATTGATCAATTCGGCGATCTACGAAGAAAGATCTCAAAGGAGATCAAACGGCGGGGAAAAATCGCGACGAAAAATGACGGTCACAATCTGTTCTACATCTGGGAACAGATCAACGGCTGAGAATCAACTTGCAAGAATCAACGGTACGGAAAGCTTGAGTTTGCGGAATCGGGAAAATATGGAAATTGTGGTCCTGCATCCCGCATCATGCATCCCTCATGCAGAGTAAACCGTTGCGGAAATAGAGATCTACGAAGTCGCATCCCACATCCGCAAGTTGCGGAAAGAAAATTGTGGAGAACAAGATTTACAAAATGTCACTTCTGCATCCCACAACCTGCAAGTTGCAGAAGGATATTTCTGCAGAAATTCAACCTGCTAACAGAAGTCTTGGACCGATTTGATCATTCAGGCCATCACCAATCTGACCAATCTAAGTCCCATAACGAAACTTACAAATGCATTGAAAGTAAACATACATAGATGCATACAATTGCAATTATACAACGGAATCAATTCACCAATTCAACACATTAAGCATGTTCATCACATTTCATTAAGCAAATATAAATGCAAAGATTAACATAGACAAGAACACTTATCTTTGAAAGAAGTTTGTCCTGCAACTAGCTATGTCACTGCAACGTTCCACCCAACCATAGGCCAGTGCGCTCACCAATCTCTCAGCGGCACTGCCACCCCCGAGCTGGGCATGATTTCCCCAAGGAATAAGGAAACACTAGCAGACTCACACATAGCCAATGATACAACAAGAACTCAGCCAAGCCCACATAGTTGGGTTTATCAGGATACACACAATCAAGCTAGCTAACAGTTGGGTTTATCAGACTACACACAGTCAAACCAACACTTACATAAAGGACCATCCAAGCCAACATATGGATTTATCAGGATACACAGCCAAGGCTTCTCACTACTGGGTTTATCAGGCTACTCAGCCAAGCCAACATTCACAGTTGGGTTTATCAGGATATCCAGCCAAGGATCACACATGGCCAATGCACAACAAGACACAACCAAGCCAATTACCAGTTGGGTTTATCAAGATGCAAATGAGATGGAAAGGATGACTGCTAAGCTAGTGAGCTCATCCACAAAGTTATGGACACCTGCACCAGATCTAGCTTGGATTCTAAAACATCTACACAGCCAACACCAGGAAGCATCCCCTTCTCTGCTACACAGTCCCTTGGGCTATGCCTTCCCTTCCAGTGCTTTTCAGGGTGTGCAAAGAAGAAAACCAGCCCTCTAGATCTGTCTGTGAGGTTCCTTCTCACACTAGGTTTATCAAGCTAGTTCAAACCCCATTTCCACTTCCAAACCAGTTCAAACCAAAACAACAAAGGCATACACAACAAGATATGAAATTCACCAAAAATCATAATTCCTTGCTGGCCATTCACTCCATAGCACCAAAACGGGTTTTCCTGGACATGCACAATGAAGAAACAACTAAAACGTGAAGGATAAACACACATAAAGGTTCAACTGCGTGAGTGTCCCCCATGAATGAATGATCCATGATCCAAAACGTCCCACAGCTCCCCAGAACGTGAGGGAAGATGAAAACGTTAATGCATGAGGGAATGTGCATACGTTTTTTGGTGTTTTCTTGCGCATGAAGCCAAAACATGTTCTTAAAAAATGGGTGCTCTGCCCAATTCGAATTTTGCCCACACTCTTCCCATTCCATGCAATAACTACCTCAACCAAATTCTAGCAGAAATAAATGGCTAGGGAAAAAGAGAAGAAATGGGTAGTTGACAGTTTTGATGTGTTTTCCCCAATGTTTCAAGGTTAAACATTCCCCCTCCTCCCTATCCTTGGGAAATCATGTCCCCATCTCATTATTTATTGCATTGACATAGCTGGTTGTGGGTTTTTTTGATTAAATTGCATATTTACATGATGTTTACAAACATGCTTGACTTAGCACATGAACCATAGGCATCGACTGTGATCACCTATACACCAAACATTTATCAATGACATGGCCTTGGCCTTGAGCTCCTTTCCATGATTCCATATAATATTTACATCGTATACATTTAATGCAAACGGGACCAAAACCAGGGTGTTGCAATAATCTCCACCCCAACCATCCCCTTCAACCAAGATTCATGTTGCGCAATATGGGAGGCTGCATTAACAGGACTACAATCATTAAAAGTAGTGTCTTGGCCCTATTAAAAATATGGTTTAGTTTATCCTATGAATTTAGAGGAGTTATCTTTTCTTTTAATTTTGTTTTGAAGAATTTTTATGAAAATAAATTTATTGAGTTGGTTTGGCTAATCTTTATAATGTATTTTTTTACTTTACAATAAAGATTAATCAAAATCTTTTTTTTGTCTAGTATAAATATATCTAAAGAAGAAGATGAATAGTATCAATCATAAATTTGCATCCTCAAATATGTTTAATAAAAAAACATCACGTCAAATTAAAAAAACCTGAGTATGAATATTATTTATTTTATATTTCAAAAGATAAAAGTAGAAAATAAACTTTTGATAAGCAACCTTCAAATTTTTACCAATTTTAAAAATTAAGATTTACGATCATGGTAATTTTGAATAACCCTCCTTTCATTTTTCAGAAATTCAAAGCAGCCAATGGCGATTCTTTACCAAAAGGAAACAAATCTTTTTAAGATTTGACTAATTTGTCTTTAGTTCAGACATCTTCCTATGCCCATTCGCATTTCTTTTGCTTTTTCTTCATAAGTCCCCTCTTGTCGTAAATGACCCCTCTTGTTGTAAATGAGTGGTTGAACTCCTCCAAAGGATTTTAGGAGATTTAGTTAATATTTTATTTTAATTTGGATATGACTTTTCTAAAAGCAAAAATGAGATTGCAAAGAATAGAATAAAGAGAAAAAGATATCATGTCTTAATTTTTTTTTCACGGGGCTATGATGTGGATATTTATTATAATAATAATAATAAATTAATATAATGTATTATATTAAGGTTTGTAGCTTTTTATTTTGAATAGTAATTTTTTATTTCTTCATGTGGTTAGGGATTTTTGAGTTATATTGGATTGGGTATCTGGGAGAGCTTGTTGGATATCTCGAAGAGCTCGTTTTCAAATTCAAGAGATGTAAAGAAAAAACCATTTTTTTACACTATGTTATATGTAGATAGTTTTTTTTTTTCATCAGAAGGAAAAAAACCTGACCTTGTTATTCAATTAGTGAATCAAAGGGCATCTGACATGTTTCCCCTATCAATAGGGCTACAATCAATCAAAAACAAGTATGAAGTCTGTTACAGCTAGTGACCTAAAACAAGTCTCAAGGCACTCTTGAGTGTGCAATGGGGAAGGGACCCGGACCATACATCAGAAAGTCTAAAGAAAGCCATGGCATCATGAAGACATACAATCGTAACCTGTCCCCACCAGTCATACAAATCGAGGACACAAGAAGTGCAGAGCTTCTATCAATAGAGCCCGCTCCATATACAACAAACCACAAAGGGGTGCATAAAAAAAGAGAGCAAAGCTCCTGCACCAAGCTCAAAAGAGCTGGAAAGAATCAGATAAGACCCAATGGCCCTCAAGAACCTCAAAGAAATTACCAAATCCAGGGGCCAAAGACAGGGTAGATTTTGATAGTCTGTCTACAAGTTGATTGTGTTCTCGATATGTATGACTGAAGGACAAGTGAAGAAAACAATAGATGAGTCTTCTTGTATCCATACACCAGTGACTTAGATCCGGAGGGTCCAAGGAGGAATGAAAGTTTGCCCAATTTATGATAACTGCTGAGTCTCCAAATATATTCAAACATGGGATCCCCATCAAATTTTCCACAGACAGCAGAGTCCATAGTGCCATCAATTCAGCTTTTGTATTTGTACAAATGTCCACCCCCATTGCAAACTCAAAAGAGTGAGACTCGTTCAGGACCAAGCTAAAACCCACTCCTCCCTTATAATCAGCAGCTTCCCCATCGAAGAAGCCATAGGGAAAGACTAAAGATGGCCCCAGTCCACAAACCCTGGGCTTTTTTATCTTTATACTAGAAGCCGGATACAACTGGATATAATATTCAATCTGATGGAGCATGCCCAAGATCGATGGCTTTTTTCCTTCGAAGATACAGTGGTTACGTCCTTTCCATATACACAGATGACAAAAAAAGGAAGCTAACAACACTCAGAGTGTTTGGAATACAGAGACATCTAATAAACCAAAAAAGAGCTGAGAGTATCGTTCTTGGATAGGGGCTGTAAGTGAAACCGATCACTAAGGCTTTCATAAACTATTTTCAAGACAGAATAAGAAGTGAACAGATGCTGAACACTGTCCTCACCCAATGTACAAAGATCACATATGCCAGGCCCGATCCAGCCTATTTTCTGGAGATTGTCCCATGTGAGAATTTTGTTTGCCAAAGCCAACCAGATAAAACAATGAATTTTCATGGGTATATTGCAAGACCAGAGGAAAGCATGCAGTTTACTACAAGTCGGAGGGGAAGAAGAGAGGACAATCAGGTCATACACTAGCTCCGCCATAACATTACCGTTATGTTGATTATCAGTCCATACTAAGGAATTAGCAAGTGGATTGAGACATATTATGCCTTGTTCCAAACACCCTGTGTAATTATCCCATGCCAATTTCCAGTCTCCTGCAATATTCAAGTCTTCCGTTGTATACCAATATTTATGCAGACCTGGGAGAATGTTCTGTGCATGATTAAGAGAAATAATTCCAAAATCCTCAAGATATTCTCTGAGACCCAAGGGAAGATCTGAGAGAGAATGAGTTCCAATAATCAGGTCAACACCCACAAGTATATTCTGGCCATTTCCAACATGCCACACCAGGCATTTTCCCAGCCATGAGAGAGTGTGCAGGAAACCATTCCAGATTGCTGAGGCACCATAGACCGTGAAATTTTTATCTCTGAGCCAAGACACAACAAATTTATTCTTCATATATTTGTTGGTTAAAACTTGATGCCACAGACTATTTCCTTGAAGAACCATCCAGAAGTTTTTTAATCTCAAGGCAGTGCTAAACCATGGAAAGTTTTTAATACCCCAACCACCTACCTCTTTTGGCCAAGACAGGTTCATCCAATTTGTCAAATGATACTTGTGATTTTCCCCTGAGGAGCCCCAGAGAAAAGCAAAGGTTAACCTTCTGAGTTTATCCAAGACAGAGGCTAGAATCGGAGCAAGTGCCAGCCAGTAGACAGGTAGGCTAGATAACACTGCTTGAACAAGTACTAGTCTACCACCAAGGGATAGATATTTATGAGACCAATGATAAATCCTTTTTTCATATTTATGAATCAACCATAGCCAGTCATTTACCTTATACCCCAGTGGTTTTAAGAAGTAACCTAGATACTTGAAGCCTGTTGTAATAGTTTCCAGTTTATAAGGTAGAACCCTAGAAATACTGAGAAGGGTTTCTTCATCGATGTTATTATAAAGAAAACCTGATTTTTCCAAACTGATGCTCATCCCAGATGCCTTGCAAAAGGTACTGAGAATGACTTCAAAGGCCATCCATTCATGTAGGGTACCAATTCCCAAAAGTATAACATCATCCACGAATAAGAGGTGAGTAAGAGCAAGGGCCGAGGAGATTTTAATACCTCTAATAAGACCATTTTCTCTGGCATCTTTGATCAAGAGACTAAGAACTTCGAAGACAAGTATGAACAGTAGGGGAGACAAGGGACAACCTTGTCTAATGCCTTTGGATGCACTGAAAAACTTTGATGGGGTACCATTAACCAACACAACAAAGTTTGCTGATAATAAGCATCCCATAATCCAATTGATTCCCATCAGAGGAACCCCTATCTGGATCAAAATGAGTCTGATATACGACCAATTAACTCTGTCAAAGGCTTTTACCAAGTCTAGCTTAAGGATGAGAGCACGAGTATTTTTTGTTCTAACAGAATGAAGAATCTCTTGAGAAATACCAAAGGGCTCGACAATTTGATGATTTTTTAGAAACCCAAATTGCTCCTGAGAAATGTGTGAGTCCAAATGCGGTTTTAATCAGACAGCAATAATTTTTTAAATGAGCTTATATATCAAATTACACAGAAAAATGGGCTTGAAGTCAGCAAAGGTAGTAGGCTTGTCCTTCTTAGGAATCAAGGCAAGGAAAGTGGAATTTAGAGAGGGAGTGATCCTTCCAGACATCCTAGAACATTCCACCACTTTAAGTAAATCCCTACCCAACAGGTCAAAAAAGTGAAGAAAGAATTCGACTAGCCAGCCATCCGGGCCCGGACTCTTATCCTTTTTGAAAGATCTCAAAGCACCCTCAATCTCTAACATAGAAACATTTTCAATGAAACAACAAGCTTCCTCAGTGGAGAGCATAGAAGGGTAAAGCATGACAACTTTGACTTGAGCCAAAATACAGGTTTACTTATCATCTCTGAAGATGTGAGAGAAATGTCTCAGTCCAAGTTCCATAAGACTTGCCTCCTCCTCCACACAACGTCCTTCCTCATCCTCTGAGGCCCAAATGGCATTCTGATTTCTGTGCCCCGATGCCAAGGCATGAAAGTACTTAGTATTTGAATCACCAAGCATTTCCCATTTAGCTCTACTCTTGAGCTGCCAGGTGAGCAAGTAGTGCTCCAATATATCCTTTTTTTAGATCTGAGCACATTCAAAGTTATCTGATCCTCATGGGAGAGAATACCCAAAGAAGAGGATGAAAGAAGGGTGTTAATTTCATCATCCAGGCTATGAGATTCCTTCTCCATATCAGCTACTTTCTGTTTGATCCAAGACTTGACCTCACTTTTGAGCAATCTGAGCTTATGAGAAAGTAAACCCATATCATCATCCACAACAAAGGGCATCAGATCAGGCCATCTTTTTTTGACCATTTGTGTGAACTCCATATCTGATAGCCAAGACCTGTTGAATTTGAAGAGATAGTTATGGGGTCCCTCCCTAGTATTCCATTCAAGGTAGATCAGGAAATGGTTAGAGATATCAGAAGGGTGAGCCCACACACGGTGCTTGTTAAGTTCAGGAACCAAAGATGAGGAGAACAGAAAACGGTTGAGCCTTTTACAAACCCATCTTCCCTAGCCCTCCCATTTCTCCAGGTGGGTCCTGAAGAAAGTGGAGCAATATCCACAAGATCAACAGACGTAAAAAGTTGTTTGAAATGAGGACCAAGAGGATCGATTAAAACTTTATTACCCCAGATCTCAGAGGCACTCAGAGTCAAGTTTAAGTCCCCTCCTAGAAACAAGTTTGGTGTGTTAAGAAGGCCCCTGAGAAGGGCCTTTTCCCAAAAGAGTTTCCTGTTTCTGTAAGGACCATAGCAATTTAGGATAGCCAAAGGAGTTAATAGACCACGAAACCTTTCCTTGACAAGGATCCCTGCAACAGTTTCAAAGGCATGGCATCTGACAGAAAGAGGGTTCCAGGCCATGAGTAAGCCTCCCGAGAGGCCCGAGGCACTCGTAGCACAAAATTCCCAATTAGGCATAAGTTTAGAAAAAGCAAGGAGGGCTGGGTAAGTACTACACATCGTTTCCTAGAAGAGAATTAGGTCCGAAGAGATCGAGAGAAGAAGAGAACGAAGTAAGCATTGCTTGGTCTTGCCTCCCAGACCACGAACATTAAGTGACTTATATGTAGATAGTTTAATGTTTATGCAGATCATCATTCAGAAAAGCATTAGGAAAAGGTGAAGGGATTTTTTTTTTTAAGTTTAGTATGTTTATGTTGATTAAATCTATATGAGTGGGTTTTGAAGTGGTTGTTTAACAATTTTATGGTGAGGGGTAGTAGTTTTGTGGTGAGGGTAACTATGTCTTTAATATATGGGATATTTTGATTTTGGATCTTATAGTATTGTAGTATCAGGTGGAGTGGGTAGTTATGTATTGTTATTTTTTATTCGTTTATATGAATGTCAAGTAATTGATATTTTCTTCTTGGTGAAAAAAATATAACAAATTAATAGATTTTTTTTTAAATGAAAGAATACAATTTCAAATAAATTTAAAATTTCAAAATGATTATTAATTAATTTAGCATATTTTAAAGTTTAGAAATATAGTTTGAAAAACTCTAGTATTGTGAGTCTAATACATTCAACTAGAATAAAAACATTTTTTTCAAAATATATGCTCAACAAGGATCATTACTTGAGGTCTACTTAAATACTTAACTCTTGAAGTGTTTCTTCATCCTTGACTTTTGATCTTACTTACCTAATGGAATCTTTGCAAAATAAGCTAGAAAGTGAGAGCTCCTAGCAAGGCCAAAAACCAATCTATATAACATGTTGAAATCTACTTTCATTTATGCTAATTTTATGTTCCACAATGACTAATAATTCAACGTTTTTGACCTTATAAGTGTTAAGATGAGACAACAATATATTATTCAAATGAGAAGAAGCTACCTAGAGATGCTCAATTTGCTTAGAACTCCTCCCTCGGAATCGATGCAAATTAGATAGTTTGTAGGTGATACACCAACTTGCATGCCTATGAACCTCCATACTACTCAAGTACCTAGAGAAGGTCTCAGCTTCAAGACTACCAAAGCACATGAGAAAATATTCGAGCTAAGTGCATTCAACAAAAAACATAACCTAAAACCTTTTATTGAGCCCCAACCCTCCATGGGAAATAAGATAGATCCAGGGCAAAGAGCCCTTTGTGAATGAGAAGCAAAGCAAACCACTGGGAGGTTCTGAAACTAACAAGGTAAAAAATCTGTTGATGTATATGTAACTTCGGAATGTATTCTTCTATGTATCTTATGTATTGTAACCCGATGTTTATTCCGGGATGTTTCTATTATGTATTTGAGTCATGTGATCATGCCCCGATGTTCCGATTGGGAAGATTAATAATGTAAACAAGTCATATCAAGTCATTAGGTAAGTCCCCACAGTTTCGGGACACTTGAGTTATTATACTCTAATTAAGGTGTAGGCTCGAGCAGTAATTGTTAGGTTGAGCCTACGTGTGAAAATGAAATTCAAGTGAACGGATGAATATAAATAGAGAGTGAGAGTCTCTCTATTTATCACTTGTGAAACACATCATTCACTCTCTCAAGTGTGGTGCACTAGTGAAGAAGGAAATTACTGGGACAAGAAGTCTACTGCTGTTGGGGAGATCTCTTACTGTTTTGGTGCTGATTCTTTCTCTAAGGAAGTTGTGGGGTTTTATCCTTTATGGTTTCCCCGAGGAAAACTCTTTGTGTCTCTTGTCTCTTGTGATGTGCTTATGTTTTATTTCTATGCTTGTTATTCTCTCAGTGAAAAGATCCTAAGATCATAATGCTAGCTTATTTGATGAAAAACTAACATGGTATCAGAGCTAACCTGAGAAGAAGACATTGTACAGCTATAGGAACTAGGGCTTCCAATTTTTTGGATCTTCCACCACATATTTTCATCAAAAGTATGCTAGGATGACTCTCCATTGAAGGGTGCATCTTTCTGTCGATGTGGAATTCAATTTCAAGCATTTTCAGTTTCGATGTGGAAATTAGGGCTTTCTACAGAAGAGGAATTTTTGAGTGAGACCAGCATAGGATTGTTGTCCTCATCAAAACCGAATTTTAGAGACCTGGATCAAGAAATTTGGTTGGGTGAAACTCTGGGAAAGTCAAACCCTAGTTTGACCCTGAGCTAGGAGAAACCCTAAATACTAAAAATGCTAAGTTTTGGTACAGTCGCTATATTCTGAGATTGGAGAAGTCTCAAAAGTGAAAAATTACAAGGGACAAAGATAAAATCCTGATGAACACTGTGTCCAAAAATCAGCCTCATATTCACTATATTCTGGGAGATAATATCTCTCAAAGTTAGGGTTCCAGTTTCTTCCAGAAATCATCCATAAACAGGACACCTGGGGAGAATTTCATTATCTTGGGCTACATAGGTACAAATGGAATTTCTGAAGATGTTACAGAAAGGGAATGGACTTTACTTTCGGTGTTCTGAATATCGGACTCAGAAGATGAACTAGTGACACGTGGCATGCCGTACAACTTCACTATTCTGAACAGTTCTGTAACAGGTCACCTTGGGAAAAGGATAATAAATCCCAAATGGTGAAACCAATTTTGATGAAACCTATAGTGTTGGATCAGGTACATGTGAGGTTACCTCACTAAGAAATTTCAGACACAAAGGATTAGTAAGTTCGGAGATATCACAGAAACAGTAACAGGCATATCTGCAGAAGAAATTGGAAATCTAGGGCTTCCTGTTCCGGGAGCTTCCCTCCACTGTTTTCGGAAAAGGAGTACATTGGACAGATCCATTTGAAGATATCTATCTGTCTATCCAATTAG